>CM069913.1:30410105-30517652 GCA_036172215.1 Camellia granthamiana | reverse complement strand
GTGCTTACATGAGATAAACTGTTTGAATGCCTGTGGGTGGAGGTTGGATTGCGTGAGTTGGAACAACTCATTGAAATCCATATTTTAGCCTACTTGCGAGTAGCAAAAACCAACACGTTTTTTCGAGACAAAACGGATATGCAATGTTTATTTCCAAATTAGGCAATTTAGTCTATACTTGTTTGCCGTGCGCATAACATAGTAATTCTAGGCTAATAATTGGAATAAGAGCATGTAATGTTTTCAAAAACGGATATCATGGTTAGTAGAGGCCGGTCTTTGGACCGGGCGAAATGGGGTGCTCATAGCTGACCTTCCCCAATCGTACCCAAGCTCCCGAGCCAAGACCACTTTGGTGATGACGGACATGTGGCCTTCGGCACCGAGTCAGGGTTTCCTAAATTTCCCCTTTTAAAATATTTAGGTGGCGACTCTGTAATCTGGCAAAGCAGTCCATGTTTGGCACTTCTTTTCAAAATCTGTTTTTCTTCAAAACGATTTGCCAGAGTTGGACTCTTTGGTTCAGATTTAGAACCGTGACAAATTGAGTCCTTTGAACTGTAGTGGACCCAATGTGAACAGAACGGGAGTCATCCTCCCGGGGCGTTCGGGGACGTCTACAGCAGGTCATGGTCTTTTATCAGTTCTAACCATCTCCACTGCCTCATGTTCAGTTCTTTCTGTGTGAAGAAGTATTTCAAACTCTTGTGGTCTGTATACACCTCACATGTTGCCCCATAAAGATAGTGACGCCAGATTTTCAATGCAAACACTACTGCAGCAAGTTTTAAATCAGGGGTCGGGTAGTTCTTTTCATGCGGTCTTTGTTGTCGGGAAGCATATGCAATAACTCTACCATTCTACATTAAAACACATCCCAAACCCTTATAAGAAGCATCACTATATACTGCATAACCATCCGTACCTGAGGGTATGGTGAGAATCGATGCAGTCACTAGTCGAGTTTTCAACTCTTGAAAAGCTGCTTCCCTCTGATCGGTCCAGTCAAATGATATCTCCTTCTGAGTCAACTGTGTCAGTGGTAGGGCAATTTTGGAGAAGTCCTTGACAAACCTTCTGTAATACCCGGCTAAGCCTAGAAAACTTCAGACTTGGTAACATTTCTTGGTCTAGGCCAGTTCACTACTGCTTCAATTTTCTATAGGTCAACTGTAATACCATCCTTACTGATCACATGCCCCAAAAACATCACACTGTCTAGCCAAAATTCACATTTAGTTAGTTTTGCATAAAGTTTCTGTTCTCTTAGCGTCTGCAAGGCAATGTTCAAATGACGTTCATGTTTTTCCGTACTTTTGGAATAAATCAAAATGTCATCTATGAATACAACAATAAAGTCATCTAGGAATGGTTTGAAAATTCTGTTCATAAGGTCCATAAATGCAGCAGGCGCATTGGTAACTCCGAAAGGCATAACTAAGAATTCATAATGTCCGTACCTCGTTCGAAATGCAATCTTTTCAATGTCCCATGTCTTGACTTTCAACTGGTGGTATCGAAATCTAAGGTCAATTTTGGAGAACACTTGGGCACCCTGTAACTGGTCAAATAAATCGTCAATGCGAGGCAATGGATATTTATTTTTCACTGTTACCTTGTTCAGTTCGCGGTAGTCAATGTAGAGTCTTAGTGAGCCGTCTTTCTTCTTCATAAATAAGACTGGCGCGCCCCACGGTGAAGTACTGGGCCTGATGAACTTCTTATCTAACAGTTCTTGCAACTGACTTTTCAATTCTTTCAGTTGAGTAGGTGCCATTCTGTACGAAGCTTTAGATACTGGCTGTGTACTCGGAATCACATCAATGGTGAACTCAATCTCCTTATCAATCAAATCCCCTGGCAGATCATCTGGGAAAACATCTGGGAATTCTCTGACTATAGGAATACTATTCACATCAGTGTTAGCATCAGTAGGGACAGTCAATACAGAACATAGATACCCCTTACACCCCTTTCTAATCAGTTTAAAAGCTTTCATGGATGAAATCAGATATGGGGGAGGTACTACTCCAACTCCATTAAACACGAATTTAGGCAATCCGGGTGGCCGGAAAACAACTTGTTTTGTTACACAGTCTATGGTGACATGATATTTTGTTAACCAGTCCATTCCCAATATTACATCAAAATGGTCAACGTTCAATGGCAGTAAATCAATATATAAATGCGCATCTTCAATAATAATCTCACATGCAGGGTACATATAAGCACAAGTCATGGATCCCCCAACAGGTGAAGATACAGCTAACAAGTAATTCATGGGTTCCAACGGTCTATTCAATTTTCGCGAAAAAGCATGTGACACATATGAATGTGTAGACCCCGAATCAATCAGAACATATGCATTTTGAGCACAAATTGAGAGTATACCTGACACAAGGGTCTCGGTATTCTGTACATCTCTCGGTACGAGTGCAAACACTCGGCCTTGCCTCATAGGCTCCTTTCCAGTAGCTTTGGGGTTGGGTTTCGGTGGAGCTGTGGATGCTGCTGTGCTAGGTGCAGCTTTACTATTGCCTTGGGAAGAGGAAGGGCAATCTTTAACCATGTGGCCCACCTTGCCACACCTGTAACAAGCACCAGAGATTTTATAACAAACTCCCTTATGATTCTTGCCACATTCAGAGCAGGGCGGTATAGAACGGTTTCCTTGACTAGAACTAGTCGTTGACCCTGTATTCTGCTTTTTCTTCAATGGGTTATTTCTGCCTTTCTTGAATTTAAAACCCCGTCTCTTCCCGCGCCACTCAGTTGCGGGTGTTTCAGTCTGTTTCAGTGCTTCAATGTTTGATTCAGCCATAATGGCTTGGTCAAGAACATCTACATACTTAAGCAGTTTCAGAACATTTATTCTATCAAGGATTTCAACATTAAGGCCGCCTTCAAACTTTCTGGCCTTTCTGTAGTTGGTATCCACCATGTGTGGGGCATAACGGGCAAGTTCTGTGAATTTAGATTCATACTCTGCTACGGACATAGTGCCTTATTTCAGTTGTTCAAACTTAGTCACTTTTCGATCCTTGACACACTGTGGAAAGTATTTCTCAAAGAAGGCTCCCTTAAATTGAGCCCAAGTCATAACAGTGTCGGTGTCACGGACAAGCATCCACCACCTTCTGGCCTCTTCTTGCAAGGTGAAGGTAGCCAGTAGCATTTTGTGTGTTTCAGAACATGGAAAGACTTCAAATAATTTTTCTGTTTCTAGCACCCATGCTTCGGCCTTCAATGGTTCAAGGCCTCCCTGAAATGATGGCGGTTTCATTTTACTGAACTTTTGTGTTAGAGCAATGATGTCATCATTCACATTCTGTTCCGGCTGTACCGGAGGAGGTGGGGGCTGTTGGTTCTGTTGTTGTTATTGTCTTAGGGCCTCAGTCAACATTTCAACTGTTCTTTCTAATCTCGCCATTCTGGCGTCAGATGATTCAGTTTCATCAGTAGTTCTTGCATTATCCATTTCACTATATGCAACATAGTAATAATAAACATAGGAAGTTGCATACTTTAAACATATTAACACATTAGCACATATATTCATGTCATGGCCACACACACTTTTCAATGCTCATGCAATGCCCTAATCACTTTCTAGGACATCCTATAGCTCATTTGGACACGTGTGTGCGGTATAACTCGTGGTTTAATATTGCTCTGATACCATTCTGTCACGACCCAAACCCGCCCCTATGGGTTTAGCACCGTAACCGGCCAGTAATCCGAGATTACCGAAGGCCTGCTTAACAGTAAAACAGTAATACAGAGTACAGGGGCTGGCGGAAGCCAAAACAGTAATTAAAAGATGTCCAATGAGCTGTGACAGTCTGTATGCAAAAAGACTTTTCATAACATATATACAATCAGTTCCAAACAGTATGCACAATATTTACAATCATTTAGGATAGGGACTTAATCCCTATTAGAACAGTACAGTACAATTATCATTCAGTCTATACAGTATTACAAAACGGAGACAAAAAGGGGAACCTAAAACACCCCAAACAGCCTTGGCTCGGTTAGGCTTGGAACCTCGCAGTGAGGCACAACGGGTGGTTTGACAAAACGAGAGCCGACCCGACGCTCCTAGCATTGATCTGGTGCCTGTACACCTATATATATATATGAGCAGTGAGCTAAGGCCCAGGGAATAACATATGTGTAAAGGGGTTAAGAATGAATGTCCTTTCAATATTGAAAACAGTCATTTAAACAGTATATCAGTCATTCAGTTTGTGGCTCATATTTCAGGCCATAACAGTCATTCAGAAACTATAATAGTCATATGTGGTACATCCAATAGCAAAACAGTACAGTAGGTCTTAACAGACCGAACAGTCAGTTGATGGCCATCATATCAGTAAACAGTAGTGGTTCCAGCATGGGAACCGACAGAGATCTCTGTGCCAGTAGTAGTACAGTACAGTAACAGTAGGTTGCTATGGATGCCACGAATACAGTTCACAAATAGGACATCATTCATTCAGTAACAGTATCATTTCAGAAAACAGCACAGTTCAATTGTTCAGAAAATAATCATTATAGAACATATCTTTACAACATTGTTACTCACAGAGTTCTGGGCTACAGATAAGCTAGAGCGTCTCCTGATGCCAACCCTACACAGTTACAGAGTGAACACACACTAAGCGACACAGTTGGGAAGATAATAACTTAATCCCTAATTTGCCTCGGTGTGGTTCTGCATCAATATCCTCCTTAAGATGCCTTAAACATGCCCTAGGAATGCCTAGGATGGAAAGAGGATGCAAAGATGCACTTTTAAACACTTTACCAAATTTTCAGAAAACAGGGGTCACGCTCGAGCGTGGCTTTCTACGCTCGAGCGAACATGCAGACAAAGGAGCTCCGCTCGAGCTTGACTTCCGTCGCTCGAGTGGACTGCAAGCTACAGTAAAAATACTGGATGCTCAAAATTCACGCTCGACGGGTGCTCGACCCCCGCTTGAGCGTTAGACACAAGTCCTTGTTCGAGCGTGAACTCTCTCGCTCGAACGAACTGTAAACTCATGCAAAGTACTGGATACACGCATTTCACGCTCGAGCGTCACTTTTCTCGCTCGAGCGGATGGCATGATCTCAGATGGTACGCTCGAGCATGGAGTTCCTCGCTCGAGCGTGGGCCCAAAATCTGGAAATTCCAGATTTGAACCTCAAGCTCAAAATCAACTTTTCATGCATCAAATTCGATCATTTAGGGCCAATTTTCTAGAAAAAACTTGTAAATTCATAGTATAACATGATTCAAAGCTCAATTTGTAAAATCAAGGCCCAAAGGTGAATCAATTAAACCCAATTTCAAACAAAACTTCAAGAACATACTTCAAATGTAACATGCATGTGTTCAATCAAATTCAAAGCTTCAATTACTTGCTCAAATGAGCTCAATTGCCTCAAAAACAAGATGAATTCATGGACTAAGCTCAAGATATGAACATGTATGTGGAATTTCATGAAGAACAACCTCAAAATGCAAGACCATGCACATGCATGCATGGATTAAGCTCCAATTCAACATTATTAGACTAAATCAAGAACCATGCAAGAACTAACTTGAATACATTAATGAGAGGTTGAATATCCTACCTTGAGTTCTCAATTACAAGTCTAGAAGCTCAATTTGCCAATTATCTTCCAAAATCCCTAAGCCTCCAAGCAAATCAAGATGAAACCAAGTTTTTCTCCTAGCGCTCTCTCTCTCTAGTCGGTTTGGTGCAAGCAAATGGCTGAAGAAGTGTTGATTCTAAGTCTCAAAATATGATATGGAGTGGGCCACTAAGTGGCAAGGTTGTAAATAAGGCCAACTCTTGCAATTTATCAATATTTAATCTAATTTAATCTAATTTAATCATACCAAATCACATTTTAATTGAATATGCCATAAAATCACATAATTTCTAATTAGCACAAAACACTAATCAATTGCAGATTGGGCCGCCGATAAGGCCTTCAATTTGCAATTGAAAGCATAAAACATGAACAGATAATTTAACAGTCAACAGATAGAATTGCATTCAAACTAGCACAATCAATCAATCAGTTTAGTAATTCAGTCAGTCAGTCAATTAACATGCTTAATCTAATCAGTAGTGTTATCAGTAAACAGTGGTGAGGGTTGTTACAAGTGAGTATACAAAGTATAGATACAGAGAATGCAGAATGCAAACAGCAGAATGTATAGTAAAGTGTATAGAAAGTACAACGTATGAGAATGCAGAGTGTAGAATACATAAATACAGTGTATAGATGTGCGATGTAGAAAGGGCAGTGTATAGATGTAAAGAATGCAGTATACAGTGTACAGAAAATGCAAAGCAGAAAGCACATAAATAGAAGATAGAAAATGTAAAGTAGAAATGTAAAGAATATCTCCCAGGATCACCAATAGCCTCCAATCCTGTCTCCTCTCCTGTGGAATGTCGAGCTCATGTAACCATATAGTGTGGAGAGGCCAGCTCCTCTCCAGTCATAGAGCCGGACCTAAGGTAGGGTCACCAAAGCGTTCAGTAGATACAGCCCTACAATGTTCCATCTGTTTGCAAACAAGGTAGTACCGAAGAGGAACATCAAAAAGCCCCGGGCGTGATACTCAATCTCCTTTACAGTCTGTGGCTCTCTTCCGCAAAAATGCTCGGTGAACCAGCTGTATCGAACCATGGCTGGTCTGAAGAGAGGTGGACGTGCTCCCAGCAAGTGTAACCAGGCGGCCTCCCATTCGCTCATATCAATGTCATAAGGGATCGGATCACCCCCTACTTCTACGCCCGTGAGCATGGAGAAGTCATAGGGAGCCATCATCATCTCCCCGGCGGTGGAGAAGTGGAAGGAGTTAGTGGTATCCCACCACTGCTCTACCAATACGCCAAGAAGTGGTCGGCTCGCGATGTGGCATGATAGCCCAGTGCAGAACAGGCCGAAACCAGCCTCATCGATGATGTAGCGTACGCCGGCAGGGAGCTCTAGATACCAGTCCCTCGCTGTCGTGGCTCCGTAGCCCCTGATGGAGTGAGAGTCCAATAGTGATCAGAATAGTGATATGAGAATAGGCAGATGAAAAGCAGTGTAAGAAATACAGTGCAAGGGTGTGATTAAGGCAAGAAATGCAGTGTAACCATGTGTTTGAAGCAAGGAATACAATTAAAGCAAGAAATGGAATGTAAAGTGCAGAAAGCATGAGAATACAATGTATACCTTGGTGGTGCTGTGGGACAAATGGGAGTCCGGCTCCCTCAGCAAGAGGTCCTCCAGCGCGCATCGCGTGAACTCTCTGAAATGCCTAATACCCCTGGGTGGCAGTACATGTGTCCGAGGATGGCATGTCGCCGGATCGAAAGGGCATACTCCTAGCGGTAATATCTCGAGCTCAGGCTCGGCCTCCATCTCTGCCGGAGGTGATAACTGGGGTGGAATCTTGAGGGGAGCTCCGTCATGTGGAATATCGTCTGCTAGCTGGAAAGAAGATGCAAAAGTGGTCGAAAAATGAAGAAAACGGAGAAAAAATGGTAAGCTTAGAAAAAGTCAACCTTAGGAGAGAGAAAATGGAAGGAAAAGTCAAAGTCCGGGAAAAGGCACAAAACCTGAGAGAAACTCGAGAGGAACAAGCCTCAAGTGGTGAAACTCCAAGAAAAAGTGCTGAAATCAAATTTCAATCGATTCAAAACGAAGGAAACAAAGAGGGTTTAGCGAGTAAATTTCGCGTGGGGCGTTGGAAAACGTGTAGAAAGTGTAAATCTAGAGAGAAGAAGTGTCTAGAGAGAGAGAGAGAAAGAGGGAGGAATTTCGGACGTGAAGAAGTGAGGAAATGAGCCCTTGTGTCCTATACTTAAAGACCCATGTGCAAAAGACCAAAAAACCACCGATCTGTCATCGTTGGCCGGTAGGCCACCATCGGTGGCCGGCAACAGTAAGTCAAGGCCAGCAGGTGGCCGGCAACCCCTTCCAGTGGTCGGCAAGTCTTTTATGGCCCTCTCTGGTGTCCTGGTGCTATTTTGTGCTTTTATTTTCCTGAGTGGTATATGAAAGGTTATTAATTTGGAAGCTTACAACTGTATTCCGACGCGTGACTGTGTCCCACTTGCCTTTGTGAACGAAATGTATCCTTTTGTTTTTTCTAAGTCTCCGAGAGGTCAATCGAAGATTGCCTCACGTATTGCTTTTGCTTAGTTTAATAGAAATAGCATCTTTCTCTTCTTTCTTTCCTCAGGTACGTATGTTGCACATGCGCCTTGCATCTTTTTTTTTGAATTGTGCATAGAACATGCTCATGTCTTTCATACATAGAATATGTATCTCGTTTCATGCATAGAACATGCATTGTCACCATATCACACATTGTTCATGTTAGCTATGCTTTCACAAATAGGAAAGTTCTTTTCTTTTTTCCTTTGTCAACACAAACAAACGATATTGTAGGTACGACTTGTTCATTTTGTGCATCTATCGCACTCATTCACTTTATGCATCTATTGCACTTGTTCATTTTGTGCATCTATTGTACTCGTTCACTTTGTGCATATGTCGCACTTGTTCACTTTGTGCATTTATCTCACTTGTTCACTTTATGCATCTATCGCACTTGTTTACCTTCGTGTATCTATCGCACACCACTCTTCTGTACCTCGAGATGTGTCATACACGGCCCCGAGCGGTTTTTGTTTCTCAAGACGTGTGAAACATGGCCTTAGGTGGGTTTTACCTTGGGACGTACGAAGCACGTGCCTGAGCGGTTGTTTATCTCAGGACGTCTGATGTCGCACTTGTTCATTTTGTGCATCTATTGCACTCGTTCACTTTGTGCATCTATCGCACTTGTTCACTTTGCGCATTTATCGCACTTGTTCACTTTATGCATCTATCGCACTTGTTTACCTTCATGTATCTATCGCACACCACTCTTCTGTACCTCGGGATGTGTCATACACGGCCCTGAGCGGTTTTTGTTTCTCAAGACGTGTGAAACATGGCCTTAGGTGGGTTTTACCTTGGGACGTGCGAAGCACGTGCCTGAGCGGTTGTTTATCTCAGGACGCCTGATGCGCGACCCTGGACGGGTTTCATCTCGAGATGCGTGAAACGCGAACCCTAGCGACTTTCATCATCTTCTAATGATTTCAGCGGGATTAGAGTTTCTCAAAACGCGTGACGTGCGGCCCTGGGCAGGTTTCATCTCAAGATGGGTGAAATGCGAGCCCAAATGGTTTCTCAGGACGCGTGATGCGCGGCCTTGGGCGAGTTTTATCTCGGGACGTGCGAAGCATGAGCCCGGGCGGTTTTCTTGTTATCTCAGGACACGTGAAATGCGGCCCTGGGCGGGTTTTATCTCGAGACGTGCAAAGCATGAGCCCGAGCGATTTTTGCATTGTGTCTTGGGACGCGTAAAACGCAAACCCGAGTGGTCTTCCTTGTTTCTCAAGATGCATGAAACATAACCTTGAGCGGTTTTCAGTTTCTCAGGACGTGTGAAACACGACCCCAAGCGGTTATCTCATTTTCTCAGGGTGTGTGAAACGCAACCTTGAGCGATGTTTTCTCTCCTCGTCTCTTATTTTGACATGGTTAGAGTGTGTTTTATCTCTTATATGGAAACTTGTGTTGGATTTAAGCTTGAAGCTGCTCATTCATGTGTTGTTATTTTGCTTATTGTATTCATTCTTGCTTATCGCATTTGGTATTGCTTAATGCATTGTCTTGCATGATCATGAGTTTTCAACATGGTTGGCTTCGCGAAGCGTGTAAGTCCAACCTTCAAACTGCTTTGCATGCATATCATTTGCATCGCCCCAAAACTATGCTGGTTTGATTCATTGTAATGGGATACGTAAGCAGCCTGTGGGCGCAACCATTTATTTTCTATCTTATTTGTTTGTCCAAGTCTTTCGGCCTTGTCAAAATGGGTCGTCTTTGGGCTTTGACATTCACTCACGTCATTTCATGACTTCCAAGTTCTGTCAAAGAGAGACAACTGTAGACACCCTATTTTTGACCGTCTTTAAAACTTGGACGTCATCGATCATGCACTTGATGATTATGACTGCATGTGCTTGTTTTATGCCGAAGTCCTCGACAGAATGCCCTGTCTTTGAGCCTTTAAACCCTGTCCATTCTATGCCTTGTTTTGGAGCAAAACCTTAGTGCTTCAAACCTTAAGACCCTAGGACCTGTAGGCCTCCTCTGGTGGGCTGCTAGCCAATGATGTGGCCTACTGGCCATTATTGGAGGCCTGCCGGACACATTAGTGGCCTATCGGCCATTAGTGTCTTTTTTTAGATATTTTGTTAACAGCTGTGCCAGCTGTTCGCACAATTGGCTGCATCTCCCTATACGTGTATGGAGGGATATATCTTAGCCAAATGCATGTTTTTCTATATATAGGGGTTCTCTTTCTCCATTTTTGAGGGTTGAAATTTTTGGAGCAAAAACTATCTCTCTCTCTCTCTCTCTCTCTTGCAAACTTGTGCACATTAGCCTACATACACTACACTTTTGCCTACACCTCCTCAATCAAAGTTGATCACCTTTGGACTGAGGTTCCTTGAGGCCTTCTTGGCGTTCTTGAAGTTGGTTTTGGCTTGAATTGTTGCCTAGAATTGATCTTCGCTTTAAGAGGTATAACATTTGCCCTTTTACCTTGCTTTGCATACTTGTTTTTCTATCTTTGCCCACTGATTTTGGGTTGTTTTTGAGCTATAAAAAACATTGTTTTGGTGGGCTGAAATTCGTGGTTTTAGGCCATTTAAGGTTAGGGGATGGCTCACCCGTTCTTTATTCCTTGTTTGTAAGGCCTTTCTACCTTTGTTTTCCACTTTCAAACCTCTTTTTTGGGCTTTTGAACACTGAATTTCAAAGTATTTTTAGTGGTGAAAATCATCTTTTGAAGTCTAAATTTGGAGGGGTTAACCTCTCCTCCTTGTATTTTGTTTGCTAGTCTAGTTAACTCTATGTGTTAGCTTAATTTTCTAGCTTTTTATAGCTTAATTCTAGCATGTTTTAAGCTCTATTTTAGACTGTTTTAACTCTGTTTTTGGTTGGTTGTTGCGTTTGAGTCTTGTTTTGCATACTTCGAGTATAAGTGTCCTCACAAACTTGGTGTTTTAGGCCTTTAGGCACTACTTGTTTAAGTTGATTGCATTGTTTTAGTGTTTTTCTCACTTAATTTCAGCAAGCATAATTTCTGCAACCTCCCTCATTTCTTGACTCTTTATTTGCTTTGAGGGTTGTTTCAACTTTAGGATAGTTTAAGCTTGAGATTGAGGTCCATGTTTAATAGTTTAATCCTCTTTTGGGATTTATTATCAACGACATGACACCTCTCTCTTACCTTAAGCTACCTCTTGTTTGATACTTCCACTACAAGAAAAATAAGATATTACCACATTTTTTTTTCTGGCATTTTTTTAAAATGTTGTGAAATTTTTTATGATTTTTCACCTTCTCAGCCAATTTAATTATTTTATCTCGTTTTGTGCGCCGTTAATAGAAAACTGTGAAATAACGTTTATTTGGGATTGAAAAGGCAGGTTTCTGATCAAAAGAAGAGAACAGAGGCGTGACTTTTGTGTGTGTGTGTGTGTGTGTGTGTGTGTGTGTGTGTGTGAGAGAGAGAGAGAGAGAGAGAGAGAGAGAGAGGGGGGCAAAGAGAGAAATCAGGGCCTTGGATCTTGGATCTCCATCGATTCTTTGGCTGTATGATCTGGAAATTCTTGTTCTGTACTTGATTTGAGTGTATCTCTGTAATATTGTTTGAATCCCTCTTATCTAAGTCAATCTAGGGCTTAAGGTTAGAGTTTTTTTATATGGATTTGCTACATTCACATAAGATCTGTAAACTTTCATGGCTGAAACTAACGATTTATAGTTGATTTCTAATTTCTTTTCTTCTGTTTTGTATTTTCTCTTTCCAAATCGATTTATCTAGGGTTATGAGTGCCGTATTAATGTCTCTGATCACGTACAGGATAAGCAAGCAGCGTTGGATCTGGATCGTTAGCAACAATGAGTAGAAGCAAGCTCAACGATGTAGAAATGTAGATCTTATTCTCAGATCTGTTCTCTATCCGATCAGATCTGCTCTCTCTATCTCTCCGATCTGCTAGTATGGTAATATCAAATCTACTCTCTCAATCTCTCCGATCGAATTTCATGTATTCTCTAAATTGCTCTATGAGATTTGGACCTTTCTCTCTAGTTTTTGATTGAATCTCATTATCTTTGTCACTCTATAACATTTTCCTTATAGAAAATGTCAAAACAGTTTCTAAAATTGGTGCTGGTGACTAGTTCGTTGGTGCTCTCCTATGCATATTGATGATGACCGATTTGTAGTTGAGGGTAGTATTTCCTGATGAGTAGTTCGTTGATTGATTCTTATCCTACTGACATAAATTTTTTTATGGATTTTTTTTGTTGGAATAACTTGTTGATATTGCAATTCTTATTGTACCATTTTCCTTGCATGTTAAATGTTTGATAAAATGTGTCAATGAAAAACTTTTGTTATTTTTATTTTACCTTTTAATTTTTAGCCAAACACCAAAAAATAAAAATGATGATGGAACTCTTACTGTAAAATAAACTTTTATCATGTTTGTATTTGTTGGATTGTGTCATGTTACATAATCGTCACTATAGAAACCAACTCCCATAGACTGCACTTACCAAACTGAAAATCTGAAGAATTCCTCTGAAGAGCTCTCTCCATCTCCAGACAAACACCTGAGGAATTCGAATCATTAAAACAAAGCACTCACCTTTAAGGTATTTGAATCTCACTGATTTGATTTCGAAACTCTGGATGTTCTTTGATTTCATTTTGATTGATTCTTGTTTTAGTTTTTGTTTTTGGTGAAATGGGTTGTTCTTGCTTTTGGGTCTTCAATCTGTTTTCTTTAGCTCTTAGTTCAGCTGATATTTGTTTTTTTGTTTTTTTTTTTTCTATTTATTTTTATTTTAATTAAGTTCAGGTTTGATTTCATGGTATTTTAGATAAGTTTATGATCTGGGAAGATGCGTTGGATTTAGGTTTCTGGAAGGTTGGGATTTTTTTGTATATTTGATTTTTTATTTTTTGAAAATTTGGTATTTGTAAGAGAAATTCTCATCTTTTTGGGCTTTCACTAATCCTTTTGCTTTTTAAACTTTTTTCCAACTCCTGTTTTTGGAACTTTGAATGATGGTGAAATACTTACACATCCTCTTTTTTAGCGTTTCAATTAAAGTGTGTTGTTGATGTTTGTTAATATTAGAGTCCAACTCTTTTTGGAATTTTATTTAAGAAAGGTTGGTTAATTATGCTATTAATGCTCTAATACTATGATTGTTGTCCTAGATATGTCGTACTTAGGTAATTAATTCATTCTTTCAAGCCAAAATTCATACTGTCTGCATCTGTCATGGTCTTCTATTCAAAGAAACATTTCCCCTCACTTTCTGCTCTTTAGATTTAAGGTTAATTATGTTTAATTTGTGATAATACTTTTATTTCTTTTTTAAATTGGAACAAATTAGTATTAGCGCCCGACCTGTGAATTTCTATGTCTACATTTCTATGCTATAATAAATTACTTAAATTGGGAGACAAGATTTTATTTGAGTTTTGGATCTCATTTTCTGATTTGAGGAAGTGCAACTGTGCCATTTTTGTGCACTCGGGAGGGTCCAACTTTCTTGCCCCAATGGCACATGTTTGTCCAGCATGGTGCAATTTCTTGTTAGGACCTAGTAAGGGAACTGCTTTTTGAAACCAATAGGGCTTGGCCGTTTGGCAAAAAACCCCGAATCTCATTGGGAGTTTACGGGTTTGACTTTCTCCATCTATGTTAATTTATGTTGGAATTTCTATTTCTGATTCTGTATTTGGACATTCCCCAAGTAAATATCTCTTAATTAGAAAACAACAAAGGGATTAGGCACTATGTAAATTTACATTTTGTTAGTTGAAGTTGGCTGTTAAGTCCCTAACTGCAATCAAAATCATGGCAATGGTAAGATCACTAAGAATTATACTGTCATGTTTGCATAGTTGAGGCATGGTGAATATATTATATGCTAACCTCTGTCAGTGTGAACCTGTTGCATTGTTTCTATAGACAATCAGCCCTCTTAGGGCGGAATCCAGTATTGAGAAAAATAGTTGTCACTCGGCCAAGTCTTGGTATTTTGAACTTATAGATTATGGATGAATATGAGAATTAAACTTATTTGAGTAAATCCTACTTTTTTACAGTTGCAATGAAAAGGAATTGTGTTTATATTCTACCTTGAGTACTTTTCATTTCTCTCATGGTTCATCAAATATTTTTCTACCATTGTTTTTTCAGTTGGTTTAGTAAGTCTGCCTCCAATAAGTGTCCCCCAACCTTACAGTTTTTTATTCTATTTAAATTCGACTGTTCTTGTGTTTTGTCCAATCATCAAGAAGCTTTGGGATTTCAATCATGATTGTAATGTGGCAGATAAAGATTTTCAGATCCCCCAAGTGCATTCAAAGTATGCAATGAGCATCTTTGTGTGTATTATGCAGTCTGCTTTGCGCTTGAAGATGATAGGGAAATATGAATTTTTTTTGGGCATGCTTTTTAATTGATTTTTATGGGCAAGTAACATTTTTATAATTTAGCCTGATATTATAGGAGCAGAATTCTTAATTTTAAGTAGTTGGCAAATATGGCTTATGGAGTTTCTATCCTACTGTAATTAACTGTGAATCATACCTGTAGCACATAATTAGATGGTTAATTTTATCTCATGTTTGGCATGTCAGGTTCAAATCTACAGCGTATAATTAATGATAGTCGTGCTGATGTTGATTCTAATTCATTTGATTTTTGGGTGATGGTGGCAGCTTTGAAGGTAAAGCTTCCATTTTTGCAGCTCTCATCTTTTCTTCTGTTTTTTTTTTTTTAAATTTTTTTATTTATTTATTTTGTGCACAATCTATATTGCATATTGTGAATACAATGTATAAATAAATAAAATTTCAGTCTACATGCACTTGGAAATTTCATAATTTCTTATCTTTCTAGCCTTCTTGACATGGTATGCAAGAGTGTAGATTTTCCAATCATTCAAGTTTATTGAAGTTGTGTTAATGGAATTGGATGATTCAGGTATATAATCATCACTTGGTGAAGATGATGGATGACTTGATGGAAGCTGAAGAGAGTTGTGGATGAAGTTATTTTCAGAGAATTTGGAGAGCACACTGATTATTATTATTATTATTATTATTATTATTATTATTATTATTATTATTTTTGTATTGTCATATTGTGTTTTAAGGGGTTTTATTTTTTATTTTATTTTTTTATGAAAAATTGAAAAATGAATGCTTATATATTTTGAGAATGGTGATGGATAATATAGGTTTGGTTTGAATAAAAGTTGGAAGATCATTAATTATTATCTTTCATTTTTTTAAAAAAAATGACAGAAATGGTGGCGTTTTTCTTAAAAACGTCGCGAAATGTCGTCATGATTACATCAGAGATGACTCCTCTTAACGTGCATAGTTAACAGCTGTTAAGAGAATTAAAGGCGTTTTAGAAAACGTCGTTTAAAGTCTTTAGTGGCGTTTTTAAAACGTCACAAAGATACCACGACGGCCGCATCATCGACGAATTTTATAAACGTGGTTTTTTCTTTTTGCGGCGTTTTTTTGGCCTATTGCAGCGTTTTGAAAACGCCGCTAATTCTCGATTTTCTTGCAGTGTTCCTTCTCTTTTAGAAGACTTAACTCGCCAATGGACTTAATTGGTTAAAGAATGGAAGGGTAATTAAAATGAGTAACTAAAAGTGGAAATTAAAATTGTGCAAATATAAGAATTTGATTGTGTTTTGGTGTGTTCAATCGGACGTTAATTGAACATAAGGAAAATTGAGGCATTTCATACTCAAAGTGATGAAATGTGCCAAGTTTCCTAGGTCTCCATTGCATTTGATCATGCATGATAGGGTGAAGGTTGTGAGTCTTGTTTGCACATTTATTAAACTCGTAGACCTTGGTTCTTTAGCCATCATACAAAAATCTTTATGGTTGGTCTCAATAAATTTATGGAAAGCGTTAGGGCCGTTCCGGTCTCTTTTGTGCATTAAACAATGTTATTGGATTTGTGGGACTTATTACGAGTCATGTCTTAATAATTTAAATTGTTCAATATATAAAATTTGTTGAATACTTTAAACAATTAAGTTTTGTTTTTAATAAATTATTCCCAATAAGTTCAATTCTCCACAATAACATATTTTATTCCAATTTTACACTTCTCATTAAAATATGAAAAAAAAAAACCATTAATATTTTTAATTGTTAGAAACTAAATAAATTTTCATAAACAAAAACATAAGTATAAAATTCATTAATTATCTCACATTGTTAAATATGTCAATTCACCACGGTATTATTTTTATCTCTCTTATGACATTGAAATAAAATTTTTCATTTTTGGACTATTTACCATAAAACAATTCATAGTTTTAAAATAATAGAAAATGATAAATTTTATGTCCTACTTTGATCCAATTGCTGCTTATGATTTTGTTTAATATAAATTTCATGATTTGTAAAATTAAAAATTAAATTTTAAGAAAATTAAAATTTATTTATGAAATTGTTGTTCATTTTATGAGAAGAGTAAATTTGGAAGAAAAAAAAAAATCACCATTATATAGAATTGAATTCTTTGACAACATTTTATAATAAAAAAATAGAATTTAATTGTCCACAATAAAATTTGATAGGATTCAATAATAATCTAATAAATAAAATAAAAAATTATTGTAATTTATTTTTTAATCAATAAACTAACTTTCTAAATAACTTTAAAAAAAAAATAAGAAATAATAATTCAACGTGAACCTCAACCTCCACCTCAACCGTGTTCATAATTCAGTTGGATGCTCACTTCAGGACTCTTCGACCAGACAAACCATGTTCACACTTGCTAAAATTTGTTTGACTTTGAAATCAATTTTAGATATATGGATAAATTACACTGACACACCTTGAGGTTTAGGTTTATTACAATTCTCCCTTCACTTTTTGGAAATTACATCTTTCCCTTGAGGTTTAAAGTTTTATTACAGATTCCCCCTTGCAGCAATTTATTTTTTTTAAATACCAATTTTGCTCTCATTAGGTAAATTACATTGACAACCCTCACATTTTAGAAATTGCAATCCCCTCCCCAAGGTTTAAAGTAGCATTACCAATAGCCCCATCAGTTAGTATTAGTTGGAAAAAAAAAATTCATTAAAAAAAATTAATTGGAAAACAAATTATTTGAAAAAAAAATTTAATTAAAAAAAATTAATTGAAAAAAAATTGTTAGTAAAATTTTTAAATTTTTGTTTAAAAATCAACATAAACTCATTTTTGAATTTACGTTTTTTTCTCAAATTTACAAACTGAGACAACCATTTATAAAGTAAAAAAATTATCAAACAAGTTTTTATGACACTTTTTAAAATTTTTGTAAATATAAATTAAAAATTGAAAACGAAATGGTTATCACACAGGCCTCAGATGATAAAAATGTGGTAAAATTAACAAATAATTAAATAAGTTATCAACATAATAAATGACTTATCAAAATATTCTTAGGTTATGTATGGTTTGATTTTTAGAATTTTTTTTTAAAAAATTAAAAAATAATTTGGTTAAGAAATAAAAAATAAAAAATAATTATCATTTTTATATAATTTTTATCTTTTGAGTGGTTAGAAATAATTTTTTACAAATTAAATTGAAACAGTCATACGTATATATATAACCTACCCAAAAGTTAAAATGATAATTATTTTTTACCCTTAAATGATAATTATTTTTTATTTTTTATTTCTTAACCAAAATAATTTTTAATTTTTTTAAAAAAATTTTTAAAAATCAAACCATACATAGCCTAAAAATCTTTTGATAAGTAATTTCTTACATTGGTAACTTATTTAATTATTTGTAAATTTACTACATTTTTACTATCTGAAGCCTGTTTGGTAACCATTTCGTTTTCAGTTTTCAATTTTCAATTTATATTTACAAAAAATTAAAAAAATATTATAAAAATTTGTTTGATAATTTTTTTAGTTTATAAACGGTTGGCTCAGTTTGTAAATTTGAGAAAAAAAACGTAAATTCAAAAAATGAGCTTACGTTAGTTTTTAAACAGAAATTTAAAAATTTCACTAACAAATTTTTTTTTCAATTAATTTTTTTTTTCAATTAATTTTTTTTCCAATTAATTTTTTTTTTTTTCAATGAATTTTTTTTCTAACTAATACTAACCGAGGGGCCAATTGGTAATGCTACTTTAAACCTTAGGGAGGGGATTGTAATTTCTAAAATGTGAGGGGTGTCAATGTAATTTACTCAATGAGGGAAAATTTGGTATTTTAAAAAAATAAAATGCTGAAGAGGGGATTCTGTAATGAAACTTTAAACCTCAGAGGGGAGATGTAATTTTCAAAAGGTGAGGGAGGGAATTGTAATAAACCTAAACCTCAGGGAGTGTCAGTGTAATTTACCCTAGATATATTTATTAGTTTTTTGAATTTAAATTAAATAAAAAAATTATTATTGGAGTTTGATTTCTGATTGACTCCGGAAGTGTTTGGTATCCAACTAAAAAATTATATTTTCTTTTGAACCTTTTTATTTTTAATGAATTTTTTAAAATTATGTAATTTTTTTTTAACTTTTTAAGTCCGTCCTTGTATAGACAAATCTAAAAAAATTTTAAAAATTGAAAAAAAAAATAAAAATCACTAAAGCCAAAAATAAAAAATAAAAAAGCTATTTTTTTTCTTTTCTAAATATTTTTTTAATTTTTAACTTTTCCAATCTATCTAATTGAGTAAAACTAAAAAATCTGAAATTTTTTGAAAATAAAAA
Source organism: Camellia granthamiana (assembly GCA_036172215.1). Lineage (NCBI taxonomy): Eukaryota > Viridiplantae > Streptophyta > Magnoliopsida > Ericales > Theaceae > Camellia > Camellia granthamiana. The sequence continues at coordinate 30,498,736 of CM069913.1, read as the reverse complement.
ATCATTGAAAACAGAAAAAATTATAACAAAATAAGTTATGAAAACAACTAACCTCAAACATCCACTCCATTAAAATTTATTTAAGATTAAATTAAAAAAAATAAATAAATCTTAAACATATTTATAATTTTAATTTTAAACTAAAAACATATTTATAATCCCACATCTGGAGAATAAAGAAAAAGTGAATTGTTTCACTTATATAAAGTGAATCTCATATTCCCATTTAATATTGTAGTGTTGTGCATGTTTCGATTCAACACAGTTTAAATTTGAAAATAAAATTTAAAAGTTTTAATTAATTAATTTTTGTGTAAGTTGGTTGATCTTTTGACCTAACCGATTAGGCCGAATCATTTTTTGTTTGACTAATTCATTGGTTTAACTACGATTTTAGCGAAATATATTGGTTGGATTTGTTTGATTCAAAATAAACTAAAAATTGACTTGATTAAAGATTAAACGACTGATTGCTTGATTAGAAATAAACTTTCCGCCCAAACAATTGTTAAATTTTATTTGACAATCTCACATCAAGAAAATAAGGAAAAAATGAGTTGTTTTACTTATATAAAGTGAACCTTATGTTCATATTTAATATTGTAGTGTTGTGCATGTTTCAGTTCAAGACCGTTTAAATTTTAAAATTAAAATAACATTTAAAAATTTTAATTAATTAATTTTTATATAAGTTTGTTGGTCTTTTGACCTAACTGATTAAACTGAACCGTTTTTTGTTTAACTGATTTGTTGGTTTAATTGCGATCTTGACAGTTTTATCAAAATATATTGATTAGATTTGTTTGATTCGAAATAAACTAAAAATTGATCTAATTAAAGATTAAATGATTGATATTATTTGATTCGAAATAAACTTTCTACCCGAACAATTGTTAATTTTTATTTGACACAATCCCATATCAGGAAAATAAGAAAAAAGTAAGTTGTTTCAGCTATATAAAGTGAACATATGTTCTCATTTAATATTGTAGTGCTGTGTATGTTTTAGTTGAAAATAGTTTAAATTTTAAAATAAAATAAAATTTAAAATTTTTATTTAATTAATTTTTGGGCAAATTACAAACAGGCCCCTCGAGGTTTGATAAAAATACAGATTCTCCCCTGAGGTTTGAGAAATTACAAATTGCCCCCTGAGGGTCAAATTTTCATAACAAATTAGGAGAAATTAGGGGGGAATCTGTATGAAAATAAAAACCTCAGGGGGCAATTTGTTATGGAAATATAAACCTCAGGGGGCAGGATGTAATTTCTCAAACCTCAGGGGGGAATCTGTATTTTCACCAAACCTCGAGGGGGGTGTTTGTAATTTGCCCTTAATTTTTATATAAATTGATTAGTCTTTTGACCGATTTTAACGATTTTATCAATATATATTGTTTTATTTTTAAAAGGTATGTTTAAGTTTTATGACAAATTTTAACATAGAATAAATTAAAACTAAAAACTTTATAAAATGAAATTTATTTTTATTTTATCATAAATATATATTTTTTAATTTATTATATTTTTTTTCACCTTTATCAATTAAATTATGACAACTGCAATATATATATATTCTAATAAAATAGTTAAAATTTAATTCATTTTTTTTTTACTTTTTAAATAAATTTTATATTATTATTTAATTTTAAAATTATTTTTAATTATTTATTTAACCCATGCATCAGATTTATATACTAGTATATATATATATATTACCTATATAAAGTGAATGTAAGAATAGTGTAACGCTGGTACTTCTTGGTGTAACTTTGTTGCTTCTTTGGTTTGTAAGGACTCTTCCCTTGCAGATTTGGTGCAAATTAGCCACACACATGACAGTAGAAGAAAACAAATTCTATCATCGGTGCTACAGATTTTCCAAGGGTTTCCTGCAGATATTTTTTTCAATGCTGTTTGCTTCATTTCCAATACCATTCCTCCTAGAAATTTCCTAAAACGGTGTTCTGTTGTTTGGCTATTTCACAAAGCTCCTCCTTGTAAATTTTTCTTGCAGATTTTGGGTTACCTACGTGAAATTCAAATTGTCCACGCCGACAATGAAGAAGAAAACAAATTTTACCCCTTCAAATAGCAGGCCTCACTGATTTGCACTGATGATGATGGCTAGATTTTGTTTTTCATGCCATGTGTTTCTGCAGCAAACATGGGATTTCTCACAAGATATATATATATATATATATCCTCTGGACGAATTGTTATTACTCTGTTCTTCCCATCACTGTCGGCATTGTTGCTGCTGTAACGCTGTTGAAATTGGGCATCCAAAGCTCTGCTCCTGCTGTTGCAAATCCTGGTAACTACATCTGTAATTTGATGCCTACTATTTACAAGTGTGTTGCACAATATTTACCCACACTGTTTTCAAAACTGGGCATGTGTTAAATAGATGCACACCATGTGTTTGTCAATATGTCTCAATAAATAAAGAGTTTACCAGGCTCAATTTTCTGAATCAGATTACATATTTGTTGTACACATTTCACCTGGAACCTTCCATAATTAATTGAACAGAAGCTACTGTACATCGCCCCGAAACTCTCTCCGCGCACCCCCCTTTTGGAGAGGGCGCGGATTGGGTTCTAACTACTACAGTTCGGACTTCTGTCACGGTTCTGAATCTAATCTCACAAAGTGCAATGTAAGACTGATAAATCACCAAAGAGTCCAAATCCGGCAAATCGTTTTGGAAAATCGATTTTAATCAAAAAGCGCCAAACATGGACTGCTTTGCCAGATTTCAGAGTCGCCACCTAAATGTTTTATTTTGCGAAATTTTGGAAACCTTGACTCGTGCCTAAGGCCACGTGTTCGTCATCACCAAAGTTGCCTCGGTTCGGGAACTTGGGTACGAGAGGGGAAGGTCCTAAAATGAGCACCCCCGCTCTCCCGATCAAAGGATCGGCCTCTACTAACATGATATGTTGTTTTTGAAAACACATGTGTTCTTATTCCGATTATTAATCTAGCTTTACTATGTGATGCGCACAGCATACAAGTATAGACTCAATCACGAAAATTGAAACAAATCAATTCATGTTTGCTTTTCGAAAATGGTTTGAAAGTGCTACTCGCAAGTAGGCTAAAGCGCGGATTTGCCACCCTCAAGTGGGCTTTAAAACATGATTTTGCCACTCCGCAAAGTGGGCTTAAAACTCACATTTATCGAATTGTCCCAATTCAAGCAATCAAGCATTCATCCACAGGCATTCATGCAGTTTATCAAATAAGCACATAACCTCATGGCAAGTATGCTATCATGACAATACTCACACTCATGCAAGTATGCTAAAGCGTAAACACTTACAGTGTACTTCGAGCCCCAAAATAGAAAACTAGTTAGAAATCATGCATGATCCTAGCTATGTCGAAGATGCCTAATGCAACACATGCAATAATGCAACTAAATAGGCTCGGTTATATAAGATGGCATATGAATGCAACACTTGATACACGTATTCAAATAGGTATTGAAATATGATGTAGTTTGAATGATACGCTGAGCTCAGTGCATGCAAGACAAATGAATGATGCAAACATGCAAGCATAAGTTATGCTAATCAAAATATACCCTAAACTAACCATCAAAAGCTGATAAGTGAAAGGGAGAAAGAAGTGGGGTTGGAAGACATGCACACACACGCATCCTTATTATAACAATGTGCTCTCTCGACAGAGGGTCTGAATGAACTAAGCTAATCTAAGCTAAGCTAAGCTAACTAATCTAATTAAATTAATTAGACTAATTATTACAATCCAATAAAGAAATAGCTAAACTAAGCTACTTAATTATTACAACACTTTAACTAATTAATGAATTAATTAAATAAATTACAAAACCAAGCTAACTAACAAGTAAAGCTTTAAACTAAGTTGCCTCAGCAAGTTGAAGCAGTTGAACATGCATGTTCGCATTCGGTTTCTCGCCCCGAAAATCTCTCCAGTTTGCTCTCTTGAGTCTCTGTCTGCAGAGTGTCTTCAAGAACTAGCTGCTGAAACTTACCAAACCAAATTTGGGGAGTGTACCAGTGGCCTGCCGGCCACCTGCCGGCCACCTGCCGGCCAAGAGTGGGCCTCAGCCGGCCAAGGATGGAAGGGTGCTGGCCATCAATGTGGCACTACCGACCACTGGTGTGCTGTGACACCATTCTACAATAGAGCACAAAAATAGAGGAAATTAAGGGTCTCCTTAGGGCATGTGTGTACTGTGCCACTCCATATCATTTCAAAACATCAAGGGAGAGGCACTATTGGATCCAAAACCATCAATCAAGCATGCAATGCATGATGGCCAATGATCCAATCTTGCACAAATTCAATAAATGCAATGCAAACAAGACTCTAAGACCATTGCCTTATCATGGAAGATCAAAGGCAATGGAGATAAAGGGGATTGGCTTACTTTCATCACTTTGAGTATGAAGTGGACCAATCCACCTTGTGTTCAACATAACGTCCGATTGAACACCATGCAATGCAAACAACATGCTATGCTTGGCATGAAACACAAGACTCTAATCATGTAAACAACACATGCATAACATGTTAAGGGACTGAAATGATGAAACTAGTGAAGGACACAAAACTAGAGACATGCAATACAATGCCCAATGGACTAAACCAGCCTTAAACAGACCTTATGCATGTCAAAATAGTGGCCAAGATGATCTGAAATGATAGCATGAAAGGCAAGAGAATGATGTTCATGCATTGGCTCACAAACAAGGCATAATGCTCAACTCTCAAATACAATTAAAGAGTGATAAACATGAGAGTATAACAAGGCTATATGCTCTGAAATTATGTGTTAAATGATGCCATATCACATAAACATCACAAATAAGGCATGTTAGAAGACCTAAAGCACAAGGCTAGTAAAGAGCACTACACAAGAAGTATGCAATACATAGCCCAAACAACCAAACCAGCTCTAGACAGAGCTCAACCATGCTAAATCAAAGGCCAAGACACGCTGAAATGATAGCCCAAAAGCTTAGACAAGCATGCATACGTATTGGCTCACAAACAAGGCATAAGGCACATCTCTCAAAAGCTTTGAAAGAGTGGAATATGTGAGAGTGTGACTATGCTATATACACTGAAATCATGTGAGAAATGAGGCTAAGGCATGCAATCATCACATTCAAAGCATGCTAGGAACCTCAAACACAAAGCTAGTGAAGCCCAACTGCACTATAGCTATACAAAGCTAAGCATATATGACCAAGACCATTGAAAACAGACCTCAAGCATGTTAAATCAGTGGCAAAAATGTGCTGGAGCAAAGCTAGCACATGCTAGAATGATGAACTAAAGCATGAAGCATGTTAGGCCAACAAGCATGATTGCACTACAAGTACCAAAAGCAAGCAAGAGGTGACCCAAACACCCAAAAAATAGAGTTAAGACGTGTCCAAACAAAGCCAAAAACATGCTTGAACTAAGTCATAAAAGAGTAGAAACATATGCTCATTTGATAGGCCAACAACACAAGCAAGCAAGACAAGAGGAGAGGGGACCACCCCCTCCCATTTTGGACCTCAAAACCACCTTTCCACCACTGAAATTCCTCTGAGTTTCAGTGGTAGAAAGGCCATGCAAAGGCTATTACAAAAGCTTCAAAGAATGGATTAAAAGCTTAACAAATAAGCAAAGAAAGAGGGTAGACCACCCCTAACTCCAACAAGGACTCAAACCAACATTCTTAAAACTTAAAATCAAAGCTTTTTTGTAGTTGACAACTAGGCCCAAAACAACATGCAATGGTGGCTAAGATGGTATGCAAAAATAAGCTTAAAATGGAAATATACTCACCCTTGAAGAACAGTAGCAAGGCAGGTCTTCCTCTGAGCCAAAACGAACCTTTTGAGTTCCAAACAGACCTTCAAGAACCTCAGCTCCAAAGTAATGGTGTTTGACTAGGTGTTCCTTTGCAAAAATGTGAAGAAAACACACTTTAAGGCACTATTGAGCACAAAATATAGAGAGAGAGTAAGAATTTTAGAGAGAGAGATATTTTGTCTCTAAATTTTTCTGAACCTCTCGAGAGGGAGAGGGGCCTCCCCTTATATAAGCAATGCAAGCAAAAGCTTGCTTGACAAGCTTGAAACTCAGTGAGCCACAGCTGGCTAAAAAGATCTAAAATAATATCCGTTGAAACATGGTGGCCGGCCGGCCATCAGTGGTGGCCAGCAGTGCCTCATTGATGGCCGGCAGGCCTCATCAATAGCCGGCAGGGCTAAATTGATGGCTGGCAATGCCAAAAAAAAGGCTGGCAGTGCACCACAAGAATTATGCTGAAAGGACCAACAATGGTCCAAAAATGGAGCAAAAAGGACATAGGGTTTGGAAAGCTCAAACCTGTGACGTTCTACCGCAAAATTCGAGTACTCGATGAGCAATCAAACTTGTCATTGGATGTACCTGCAAGCTTATCCAAGTCTTGAGAATAGTCAAAAATAGGGTGTCTACATTACTCACATCAAGTCTGAACAAAAGTAAGTCAAAACAAAAATAAACTCCTACGAACAAAAATCAGGTTTAATTTGGGAATTGGGCCAACAGTTTAAATTCACATCCTCCTAAAGTGACGAACCTAATTTCACAGCCTTGGCAACCTTCAACGGTAACCACATTTCGAATACATCAACAGCTCAAAATTGTAAACCCCAACAGGAAAGACAAAGAAGCTTTGCAAACCCATTCAATTTTCTAAGTTTAAAATCCAAATCCAAGCAATAGAAATGTATGATATATTACTTGAAAATATAAAACAAATAAATAAAGAAAATGAAAATCAAAAAAAAAAAAAAAAGCCAAGTCATTGAAGCTTCCAAAACCAAAAACCAAAAACCAAAAGCATATGAAGCTTCTAAGAGGAAATTTTCTTTCCTAGAGCACCAATAATGAAGCTAAAGGAATCTGTTTAGCTATTTGGCAAGGAAATAATTCAGCGGAAAAAATTTCTCCTCTTGTGCTATAAGAATGTTGTTACTTTATCTACATACTTGAATAGATACTCATAATTTAGATTTCTCAAAAGTGCTCTCTCTGTTGGTGTTTCCTGAACTTGGTTGATAGTATTTTGTGGAAATATCAATTCTTTTGCTATTGTTTGATTTGTTTGAGTTCAGAGTGTTATCGGGTAAATCTTATTGCTAATTAAAAATTTAAACAAAAGTGAGGATTCAAGATCAATCTTTAATTCTTATTGTTTGTAAGTAAGCAATTCTTGTTATCTGTATATTATTTTTGCTGTATCAAAAATGCAGATTCAAGATTAAACTTTAATTCTTATGGAAGTAAATCTTATTGCTAATTAAAATTTAAACAAAGGGTCAGGGCTTACTTTCTGCGTATCATATATTACTTGTAGTTTGAATATAGCAAACAATAATAACACACAAAAATGCTTATAGTCCACCTTTCTCAAAAGAACAACCTCTTCTCAAAGTCCAAACCATTGCAATTAGAACTATTAGACATACTACTTCCCATTACCTACATTTTATAGGCATAATGCAAACTAAGTACTCATTTCGAAAGATTAGATTTTAGCCCCCCTCCCAAAAAAAAAAGGAACCAAAAAAACCAAATAAAAATAGTCAAAAGATTCATTTCCTTCTCTCTATTTTATATGACCAATCAATAACTACGTATCATAATTCTTTGGGGAATTGGAGTTATTCTCAAATGCATTTTCATCTAAAGTGGTTTTATTGCGGAATTTTATACCTATATGTTTTGAATTTGGGTTTGGGTTTGGGTTGATTTCTTTGAATGCGAAAATGAAAATTAGTTTTTTTTTTCCCCTTTGATGTCTTAGCTGTCAGGAAAATTAGATGTTTCCTGGTTTGTGTGATTATAATTTACATCTGCTTCGCTCAATGTGAGTTTCGAGCCTAAACCCTAAACCCCAAATCCAAGCTAACAACAGCCCGATCCTTGTCGGATCTTATAGAGCAAGAGTAGTCTTACTCAACCGAAGATGCTCCATTCCCTCTTTCCTTAGAGATATAGCTTCGAAGCAGTAAGCTCTGTGCTCTTATTCTTTTGACCAATAAACCACAATAGGTAGCTCTGAGGACAAGCTTATTGTAACTCTATTTGACAATGGAGTTGCCTTTGTGAAGGAGTGCAAATGTTAATGGCTCATTCATTTCTTTAATTGTAGCTTTCTCTGGCTGCAAATTAACACATTGTACAACACACATGTCAACCACATATATTGAACTAAAAAATAAAACAAATCCATGCATGAAACTCCATTACTATGCAATTCTCTCTAAGAATTTGGGGCTAAAGAAGGTTTCCCATGTAAAAATTGAGAGAACAACAGTCAAAATTCAAAGCACAATTGTTTAAATCATGAAACTGTGTAGTTGCTAAGTGGGTATTGTGGATTGAATCGTAGAATCAAATTAAGGATCATAAAATAAATTTGCTCTCTATCTTCAATGGGGTGTAAGTTTTCTTTGGCTAAATGGACTAGATTTGTTTTGATACTAATAGCAATTTCTGGAACCAAATTAAGTTTTCATCTGACAGAATGATCTTCATTTTGCTTGAAAAATAGTATTACTAAATCTATCATTAATATTAGTAGATCCCCTTGACAGCAAATAAAGCTAGCACACATATACGAATTAAGAAAAACAACAGGTTAAGCTAATAGGCTGAATCCATTGTATTCAATTTGTGTGAATAGAAAATGTATTAAGGCGTGCTCAATAGCTTCATTGAATTGAGTTTAGAACACATTCAACCTTAAGAAATCCCAATCACCCACTACCTAGTAACACACACATATATAAATAACCCAAACCCCAAAACCAAAATCCACTTATATGTCTATATTGAGATTTTAAAATAAAAATAAAAACCAAAGAATTATTTGCATGAACATACGTTTAGCAACCATTATCATTCTTAATTCAATACACATTTAAAGTTCATAAGTAACCCCCCAAAAAATTTACTTAACTTCCAAGTTTTTGTACTTCTCATATGATACTTCATGCTGCGTATGCACTTTCTTTTTTTGGAACTAAATGTAGTGAGATAAGTTTTTGAAGATTTGTGTGATTAAACTAATTGACAACAAAGAGAATTTTATTGGACTTCGAAAACATCAATCAAAATACAGCTTGAATGTATCTTTGAATCTCTGAATTTGTTCTTGAAAATTTATCTAACAAAATCACTGTGTAGTTTAGATTCATTCTAGGTGTAAACTTTATCATACAATAGTTGAATTCAAACCACACATTGCTCAATTTCGAGGCATAAATTTTAAATAGGTAGCTTTATGCCTTTGTAATTATCAAATAAGTGCACCTATTGAGATCATCCCCAAACAATTCCTAATGGAAAAAGAGTTTATCAAATTGTTATGAATGCACTCGAAGTTAAGTTTGATTTGATTTTTCATATTTGATGAGCAAAGAAAAAAAGAATATCATTGATAGATTAGATTCAAATAATACCACTAATGTAAGATTTATGTTTCTATTTTTTGTATATTTTGCATGATGATTTGAAAGTACATCATCATCTTACTCTTTAGTAGATTTGTGTAATAATCACTTATATAGTGTTTGGTTCGTTAGAATGAAATAAAATAGTCACTCCTCTCTCTATACAATGACTATTTTCTTTCTCTCTCTTTCTCATATCATTTTCTCTCTCGCGCACCTCCCATAGCAGCTAGAGTTCTGTCGCTTCATCTTTCTCTCTCTCTTCTCCTTACTTCCGCCCACCGTTGATCACCTCTGCCCACCGTCGTCGATCCCACTACCGTTGCACCGCTACACCGTCACCGATCTCACCATCATTACACCGCTACACCGTTGTCGGTCTCTCTTTTCTCCTCACCTCTGCTACACCGTCGCTTCAACTTCTCCACAGTGCCACTGACAAACACCACCACCACTACCACCATGAGCTCATTGTATGACCTCTTAGTCGCCGACAAAAAGCAGATTTGAGATCCGAACTAAAAAATCCATATTTATAGTCAATTTGTGACACTCCGTACTTCGTACAACAGCATTGCTCTCAATCTTTTGTTCAATCTTAGTTTCATGGTGGTTCTCCCATATATAAATATCATACAAGCTATGATCTTTACATGTGTTTTACATATATGTGTGTGCGTGTGTTCTTATAGAGATAGATATGTGAAGATCTAAAAATATGTGTTTTTCTTTTATCTGTTGCTATTGTTGAAGGCTCAGATCTGGAAAGTCTTCTTGATGATGATGATGATGACGACGACTTTTGAGAATTTTGAATAGATAACATTCATAGATCTGTCTCTAGGGTTTTTTTATCTTCTTCTTTTTTTTTTTTTTTTTTTTGTGGTAGATTTATTTATTTATTTTTGTGCAGTTGTTGTTGATGAAGATTGTTGTTGTTATTCTTGTAGTTGGTCTATACTATTGTTAAAAGTGAACGATTCACTTGGTGTCTAAACTTTGGTGACTTCTACTTATGCCACATATCTTCATTTTCCTATTTGAAATATATATATAAATAAAAAATAAATAAATAAAGAAGAAGAAGAAGAAAAAATTAGATATTTAATAAGAGTAGGACTCAAATCTTAAACTTTTGAATTAATAAATAAGGCTTTTATCACTTGCATAACATACCATATATATATAAAAGTTTGGTTTTATTTTTACTTATTTTAATTACGCACACATCGCGTGTGCCAACCGCTAGTGAACAGATGAAACAAATAGATAAGACCTATGTGAATTTCAACAGATTTGTGTTGAACAGATTAAAAAAATAATAGATTATACCTTTAACAAATAGAAAAAATGATTTCAATAGATAGAAACTTTGAACAGATTTTTGAACAAATAATTTTTATAGATAAGAACATATAGAAATTGAAGATTGTTTGTTAGAATTTTTTTAACAAATATCTCTCTATCTACATAGAGTAGGTTCAGCAGATAGATATAAAACTTCAACAGATAGAAAATTTTTTGACAACAGATAGGCTTGGTTTGACATATAGGAACAAATTTTGAATTAAAAAGAACAAAAAAATTGAACAGATAAGGAAAAAAATTGAACAGATAGATATAAGTTTGAATAGATAGAAAAAAATGTGAACAAATAGATATAAATTTGAACAAATAGAAAATAATTTGAACAGATAGATATAAATTTCAACAGATAATCAACAAAAAGTCAATAGATTAAAAAAAAATCAACAGATAAATTGAGAGGTAAAGTTGGAAATAAAATGTCCTCCAAAACCAACAAATGCACTTCTCACTAAATTATTTCACAAATGATGGATCTCTCACTAATAAAAAATATCCACTACACTTAATGTCTTATACACTTTTTAAATTGGATTTATTGCCAATTTTCCCAAAAGAAAAGTCAAGGAAATGAAAAATAATAATTAAAAATTTTAAGCTCACCCACGGTGGAACCTTGTTATGATTTTAATTATTATGAGGCATGCGTTGAGAGAGCAGATCTTGACGCAATAGTAGGGTCGTTTTATTGTAATTTGGCATCATAAATTTAAATTATGAAAATAATCTAGAGTAAGACTGTATATATATGATTTTTTTTCAAATTTTATGGCGACTAGAGTTTGTGCATTGAAACTGTTCTCAACCGTCTTTAAATCTCCTAATAACAGGATTATCGTGTGCTACACTTTAACTGGTGTGTAAAGCTTTCAAGAATGGAAAACACACATATAGCATTGCCCTTCAAGAATTATTAGTTGTAATGCAAATAGAGGGTGGTATGGTTCATTTAAACAAGGGCAAATTATAATAGTAGTTCTTCTATCATTTTAGTCTCTATAATTTTAATTAGTTCGATTTTGATTCTAAATTTATGATTTTGTATCAATTTGGTTTAATTGATTAGAATTGTTAGTATTTTCTTATAAAAATACTCAAATAAGCGGCATGTGACATGCTTTTAAAGATAAAATTATAAATTTTCCTAATTTAGTAAGTTAATCTCAACTAAGTCAATAGTTATTTTTTGTCAAAGACTACGACTTTATCAATTAGACTAAATTAACATAAAATTTAAAATTAAGAGTCAAAATTGAGTCAATTGAAAGTATAAGAACCGAATTGACACAAAAGATAAAATGTAACGATTACCAGTGTAATTTGCCCTTTAAACAAAGAAAGCCAAACTAGTGAAAAAGGTTTTGTTCACACACTTCGGCCTCGTTTGAGAATTTAGTTTTTTGGTTTAAAAAATAAAAATAGAAGTTGAGAAAATTACTAAAAAGCAAGTCATACATCATTTACATTTTTCAATAAAATTAAAAAGGTCAAACCTCAAACGATACCTTTATGAATGCGTAAACAAAATATAATTTTTTATTGGGTTAAACTTTCCTCATATTTAAATATAAACTTGAGACAATTTGAGGGGTTCGTAGGGTTCATCACAGATTTCGTTTCAATAATTTGAATAATTCATTTCGTAGAGCTCCAGTGTAGATCATACATAGAAAAAATTAGATGGATCTAATAATCATAATCTTTTCATTTTATTACGTTTATCTTTTAAAAAAAATGAATGACTATCTATGCAACTAAAAATAATCATTCTAAACACATGAACTTCTTTCGCCTCATATTTTTTTTTAAAATTTTATTTTAAAAATCATTAAAAAGGCTAAGTTCCCAAACAAAGCCCAAGTAGCACAACATTGACCACCCAATCACTTGCGGACAAGGTTCGTCCTCCTACAATACTTTTATACAATATTGTAGTTTGAAAGTGCACGTAGACTCAACTTATACGTTAATTTATTAATTTAAAATAAATTTACAAATAAGTTAGTTTTTTTTAAAAAAAATCTAATTCCTTTGATATAGTTTTAACTTTTTAAAATATTCCAATAAATATTTTTTAAAAAAGTAATATAAGTTAACTTTTTAATGAACTAACACTTGCCTTAAGGCCTTGTTTGGGAAGACTAAATAAGTGCACTTTTTGTCTTTTTGGACAAAAAAATTGAGGTTGAAAATATGGATGTTTGGGTTAACTTTTTGACGTTTTATGGAAAAATGTGTAATAAAAAATTGTGAAAATTGGTTTTTAGAGGAAAATTTGAATTGGGAGTTGTGCAGCCGTAATTGTTGACTTTTGGTGAATAGTGATAACTTTTTAACTTTTTGAGTAACTTTTTGGCTTTTTGACTTTTTGGGATATTCCCAAACTTGGCCTTAGTTTAGCAACTTTGCACTTACATACACTTCCAAATATAATGAAACTTTTTTTAATCAGGGCAATGCTAATGTCATGTGTTTAAATGTTTATTCCACCTCATTGTTCTAAGCATTGACCAACTTAGGATTTAAATTATAAATGGCCTTCAAATTATCCTGCCAGCTAGAATTCAATCACATAGCTCTGTTCTTTGCTACGTTGTAAATTTGTAATCATGCACAGACCACAACTGCAAAATATTGGGTGGTAAGATAAATCCTTATTTGCTCAATTTGAGGCATTTGAGTTACTTAAACTTGACCTCTCTGAAGGGATCAAAATCCGTTCAGCGATTACAATGATTTTGGAGGGATCAAAATCCCCAATTTCATCGGTTCTTAAGGAGTTTAATATACCTTGACCTCTCTGAAGCTGGATTTAGTGGACCAATTCCTGAAACACTTCTCAAGTTTGCACTATCTCTGTATTCGACATTGTTCTAATAGTTTAGTGAGTGTTGAAAAACTTCAATGGATTTCTGGTCTTCTTGTACTCCAATACCTCGATTCAAGTTGTGTGAACCTTAGCCAAGCATATGATTGGTTGCAGGTGACTAGTATGCTTTCTTCTTTAGAAGAGTTACACTTGCTTAACTGCCAACTTCATCCCTCTTCTTCTTTTCTTGGCCTTAATTTTACTTCTCTTGTCGTTCTTTATCTGTCTTTCAACTACTTTAATCCTTTGATGCCAAATTCGTTGTTTGGTCATACTGGCCTTCATTCTCTGGTTCTACGCTATTGTGATTTTAGTGGTCTAATTTCAAGTGGCCTTCAAAACATGACCAGCCTTAGAGACCTCGATCTCTCATGGAACGATTTTAATTCCACCATACCCACATGGTTGTATAATTTCAAAGGTCTTAAATCACTCAAACTTGGTGGAAATGATTTACAAGGTCTAATCTCAGGTGACATTGGAAATTTGAGTTCTATTATTCACATTGATTTGTCAAGAAATAAAATTGAAGGAAGAATACCAAGATCTACGGGACCTCTTTGCAACACAAAGGTTATCAATTTATCATTTAACAAATTTGGTGATTTGTCAGATGTTTTTAGAAGTTTGTCCGGATGCAATTTAGATAGTTTGGAGCATTTACATTTACTTGATTGTCAACTTTCTGGTTCTTTAGATGATAATCTCTGGCAATTTAAAATTTTGAAGGTACTAGATCTTGCATTTAATTCAATTGTTGGTCCACTTCCATGATCAATAGAAAGAATGTCATCTTTGACATCATTATATTTGGACAATAATCAATTGAATGGAACAATTTGTAATGCCCCCAAAACACAAGCACAAATACATCCATAAGCATATGTTAAATGATAGCATAAATCAGAGTGAATATTCCTTTCATTTTCTAAAGTTAAAGATACAAGAGAGTTTGACAAAATTAAATGCCCTATTAGTTTACACATTTCCAAGCTTTAACTTGGTTACAACAAAATGAGCTTTGCTCAATACAAATTTAGCCCTAGGCTATACAAAATAAACAAAACATGAAGCTCTTGCTTCTCAAAGCTCCATCCAATGCTATTGTCTTGGAGGACGTATGCCTTCATTATCTGAAAATGTTATTCCCAAATAGGGTGAGCCACAACCTAATAGAAATTATCTAACACGATATATGAAACTTAATAAAGATATAAGTACAAGTGCATAAACAATGTTTGGGTCAAACATTTCATGATTATACAAATATTCATCAAATGTAAATTTAAAACCTTAATCCGTTCACTTTCAACTTTTATTCTGGTCATGGTTCGATATCATTATTCCTCAACCATCAAACTGAGACTACAACTCGATCAATTTCAAATCATACCACACATATGCATAAGACACTTCAAATTTCCATTTCACGAATATTTTGTCCGCGAGCAGCCGTCAAACGGGACCCATGTAAACGTAGGCTATATAAGCACTACAATCGCCATTTTACGGATATTTCGTTCGCGGGCTAAGTACCCATGTATAATTTCGGGACTTTCACCCAGGACACTTCGACCAACTTAATTATAGTGGAGTCCAACCCCTTTCTCCTTCCAAACAAACACACATACATATGCAATGTATTTAAAAGGATAATCGAACACGAAGAACATCCCCTTTCCACTTCCAAGCAAACATACATATACAATGTATATAATCACGATCATATTCAATGACAACCATCAAAAGATTTGTTTCAATTTACCTAATCCATATTCAATTTCTGCAACAATCCAAAGCTATCCTCCACCGATAGCCCAATGCAATTATCTCTAAACAGATATTCAATCTCAATAGATAGTTTATTCAAAACTTCCACGAGAGTAAATTAATACATAACCAATTTCACCATTTATGTCAATTCTCTCTCAATTTCACATTTCTAATGCCAATTCCAATTTTTGTACAAAAATAATAGTTTGACCCAATTAGGGCAATTTACCCTTCTTTTCTAAATATAGGCCAAGTGCCAAAATCATCAAATTAGATATGGTACAACATCATTTTCAAGTCCCCCAAACATTAATTTCACCTACACCCAAAACCCATCTTTGTATTTTAAGCCCAAACCTTAGGTTTGTTTAAAACATCCCCAAATCATTTATTGTTACACAAGGGACAATATCTAAGCTAAATATCATATGAAAGTGTAGAAAGAATCCCTACCTCAGAAGAAGAAGATGAACCCAACAAGAGAGAAACTCCAAGAATGCCGAAACCCACTTTTATTTGGATCAAAATGTAGATCTTGACGAGCTCTACCTTTTTTCCAAAGGCACTAGGGTGAAAATGAGGATGGATCTAGCTGAAATCTAAGAGAGAAGGTGAAATGTAGAGAGAGAAGCTCAAGAATAAGCTTTTTGGAGAGTTTTAGAGAGAGAGAGATAAGAAAAAGTGACTCAAAACTTCATCTTCTCGGACTGATATTCACGCAGTCTGCTCCAGCGTGGAAAGCCCCGCTCGAGCGTCAGACATAGACTTCCGCTCGAGCGTGAAACTGGACGCTTGAGCATCCAATGCATTCTCCCAGCATCTGCAAACCTGCAAAAAAAAATGCTGAGAGTTGTAGATTCCCACTCGAGCGTAAGAATTGCCGCTCGAGCGGAGGAGCAAAATTTGTGAAGCCCGTTCGAGCGTGAGAATGCCTGTTTGAGCGGAGAGGCCAAAATTTGGGCAACACATGTTTTGAAAAGGAAGTAACCAATCTGTTCCAAACGCACAATTACAACCCGATAACCAAAATAGAGGGGAGACAAGGGAAATAAGATATGAATAACCTATTAAACCCATACAACCCGAGTCCGGGATACAACAAGAAATGGGTTAAGAACCGGAATCGCTATAAAATTCTAGAAAGTCTTGGTAATCTCACGAAATTAGAAATACTCGCTATTTCATGTAATTTGTTGGAAAGGATTGTGTCTGAAGCTCATTTTGTCAACCTCATGAACTTGAAATCATTATATGCATTTTACAATCCACTGATTTTTAAAATAAGCCCTAAGTGGTTTCCTCCCTTCCAACTTGATAATATACATTTAAGGTCATGTTATTTGGGTCCAGCATTTCCCAATTGGCTTCAATCAAAAAAGAAACTTTCAAAAGTGGATCTTTCCTTTAGCAGAATTTGAGATACCATTCCTGCTTGGTTTTGGAATTTTTCTTCAAGAATTGATTATTTAGATCTCTCTAACAACCAAATCCATGGAGAGATTCCATATATTCCAAAACATAACTTTTCTTACTTTGGATCAGTAGCCTACTTAAGTTCCAACCAATTTAGTGGTCCATTGCTTTCTATCTCTCCTTATCTAAATGAGCTAGATCTTTCCAACAATTCATTTTCAAGAGATATGTCCCACTTCTTGTGTGGAAGTTCAAATGAAACAAATCAATTGAGAATTCTTAATCTTAGAGAAAATAATTTATCAGGGAAAATTCTTGATTGTTGGATGAATTGGCAGTCAATAGAATATGTTGGTGATAATTACAAATAACACACCAGAAAATACAAATAATAAAATTACAATAACTTATTATCAGGGCTGAGGCGCGAGAAACTCGCTCTCTTTACGGAGATTCAAGCCCTCTGCGGTTAGGCAAAGCCTCATACCGGTGCAGCAGAAAAACCTTGACTTGTTCCCCCCAGGATACAACAGTCCGACTACGTCGTATGGTTCACCAATACTGCACAATTGGTTGAACTTAAAGCTTTATCACACACACCCTTTTTATTTACCTGATAATCTCACTCAAGACATAACCAAACAACCAAACTTCTTCACCTCTACACCAAGATAGGGCATTAGCTCAAATATATAGAAATGAGAACTAGTTAGACAAGTTCTTGGTGGGGAAGAAACGGATGAAGACATGGAATGGATAAGTCTTGG
The DNA here is from genome assembly GCA_036172215.1 of Camellia granthamiana. Taxonomy (NCBI): domain Eukaryota; kingdom Viridiplantae; phylum Streptophyta; class Magnoliopsida; order Ericales; family Theaceae; genus Camellia; species Camellia granthamiana. The sequence goes on along the minus strand of CM069913.1, from coordinate 30,481,052 downwards.
TGGACTTGACCAAGACTTGGATAAGATAAGATTGGTGGATAAGTTATGGAGACTAAGACCAAGACCTTGGAATGGATAAGATTGGTGGACTTGATAAAGACTTTGGATTGCTTAACTTCCAAGTCTTGGAATGGATAGGAGAGAAGACTAGAAGAAGGCTAGAATGGAAACCAATAACACATGATAATATTAAAATACCTGCTAACAGAATACATAAACTTGGGAAACAACAATCTAGAGGGGTGTATTCCAAGTTCCATAAACTTTCTAGGTTACTTGAAATCATTGGAGGTGCGCAGCAATAGTCTCTCGGGAGAATTTCCTTTGTCTCTACAAAGTTGTACAATTTATTAATAGTAGACCTTGGTGTGAATAAATTTGTTGGAAGCATACTGGCATGGATAGGGAGAAGTCTTACAGACTTGAAGTTTCTTGGCCTTCTATCCAGCAAGTTTACAGGTGAGATTTCTTCCAAACTGTGACACTTGACCCCTCTTCAAATATTAGACCTTGCAGACAACAATTTGATTGGAAACATACCACTGTGTGTCAACAATTTCACTGCCATGGCCACGAGACAAACCTTAAGTTACTGGAGTTTTTATTCTTGTTATTGCGTAGGGACAAGATGACGTAATTCTGTTGACAAAAGGAAGCGAGTATCAATATAACACTATCCTCGCACTTGTGGCTAACATGGACCTTTCAAGCAACAATTTTTCAGGAGAGATCCCTGAGGAACTTACAAGTTTGTTGGGCTTGCGATCAATAAATCTATCTCGAAATCACTTGACAGGAATGATCCCCAAGAAGATTAGTGACATAGGGTTACTGAAATCTGTTGATCTCTCAAGAAGCCAACTCTTTGGAGAAATCCCTCGAAGCATGTCCGGTTTGGCTTTCCTAAACTATCTTGATTAATCCTACAATAACTTGTCTGGTAAAATTCCATCAAGCAGCACCCAACTCCAAAGTTTTAATGCTTCTAGTTTTATTGGCAACAAACTTTGTGGACTTCCGCTCACGCAAAAATGCAGAGTGGATGGTGAACCAGTCAACAATGAACAAAACAAAGTAGACAAACGAAAAGAACATGAAGTGGATTGGTTGTGCATGGCAATAGGATTTGCAGTGGGTTTTGGAGTGTTTGTATATCTTTGTTTTTCTTCAAATCATGGAGGTATGCCTATTTTCAGTTTCTAGATATAAGGTGGGACAAACTTTGTATTGTGTGGAAGTTGGCAATCCCAAGAATATATAAGTTGTTGTGCTTATAAAGCCTTTATAGGTCTCATGCCTTTTGTACAACTTGTCATTGAGAAATTGCCCGAAAGTTGTTCTTCCTATTTCCTTTTACAAGTAGTAAATATAATTGTGGTTTAATGAGTGTTGAATGACATAGTACAGATACATTATGAAAGGATAAGACTAATCACCTTGCATATTTTTCTAATTTTTCCTAAAACAGCTAGTGCTTTGCAATCATATATATATATATGTATGTATGTATGTATGTATTATTATTAAAAGTAGTGTTTTTTCATTACTTAAGTGACACATTTTAAAAGCTTACTTTTTTTAACAAAAAGTCACATGTCCTTTTCATTTACATAGAGTTCTACACAAACTTAATTTTATTTATAATAACCAATTTTATATGGACTTTATTTGATAAATACTTATTTTCTATATATATAATTATAATTAATTACTATGATATTTTAAAAAATTTTATCTCGATATACAAATAAATAAATAAATAAGACAGAATATGCTTAATTATGTACATTGCATGAATCAAATTAATTTTTTTTATATTTTATATTTTTTATCCATCTTATTGATGTCTTAATATTAATTTATATTTAACATAAAATTATTTATTACAAAATATTTATATTTAATTTAAATTTTATATACCTATATAAATATGTATGAATAACTCAAAAATAATATTAAAGAAAAAATCAATACTCTACATAATTAATTTATGTATTTTCTTCTTAATCCAATTACAACATATTTATATTTAATATTTTAAATAAATTTTATGTAGTTCTATTTCTACATATTTTTATTATCCAAATAAATATAAATATAAAAATAAAAGTAAAATTAAATAATTCACTTTTTGATTTAACTATTACTTTTAATATCAAAATTAGTGATTATTTTATTATTTTATAATTTAATATATATCATATAAAATCATTACATGATAATTATACTTTTATAGCACATGAAACTAAATTATCAAAATCAACAAATAATTTAACTAAATTTATTATATATAAGTATTCAACTAACACTTTTATAGAACAATAAGGGTAAGATTATTAAAATAAATAATTTAAATTTAACATTTATTTTAAATTAAAATAATATTATTCTTTTGTAACATATATCATATAATATAAAATAGCATTACATTAATTAAAGTTAATTTCATTGTGATTTTATATTAGACATCATATTTTTAGAAATGATTTACATACATGCGTAGCATCCAATTTGATATTAATTGATTAAAATAATGGAACTCAATATTTTTTTTGTTAAGTTTTTAGAAGATAAATTGAAAAATTAAATGATAAATAGTGTGGAGTATTATTTTAAAGAATAACGATTCATCAAAAATAGTTGTTTATATTTAAGGCACTTATTGATGTTTCTTAAATACTTTTTAAATTATAATATTACTGATAACGCACATTTGTGAGCTTTGCCAGAAAGTATATGCAAAAATAATTTGGCTGGAATAAAAATTTTTAGATTATTATGATGTGTCACATAATTAATCAAAACCCCTTTAAGAACTGAAATTATTAAGATTTAAAGATTTTGTGACTGATTCCCTTTGAGAACACTGTTTATGATTTGAATTTGTAATTTTTTATATATTAATGTGAATAACTCTTACAATCCTACTGATATAAATATAAATCCTACCTTTGAGTCAACCCACTTTAAGCATTTTTTCATGTAATAAAATACTTAAATATTGTCATATAAAAGTATTATAATAGATCATAATTAAACACCACTTAAAATATAATTAAAGATCCCGATTCATCACTTTAGACATAATAAAAAGGGGATTTTTTTTTTTAAGGTCCTTGATATTAAGATTTTAGAGCATAAAGGACACTCAATATTTTCATCATGTTTAAGATCCCTCAACATCGATCCAGAGAATTTCTTTGGACACATTACAGAGAAAATTCCAAATTTCTCTGGACATATCATAGAGAAAATTCCAAACAGGGCAGAGAAAATTGAAATTTCACTAGATTCAAACTCTTTTAATATATATTGCAAACAAGTCAAAATCCTTCAAATCCCAAACATCTGTAATCTCATGACGAACTTCAAATTTACTCAAAAGCAAACCATTCCACATCATGGTTGGTGAGCATTGAAACCAAGAAATATACACAAACAAACTATAGATTTCCAAACTAGAGAATTTCTTTGGTCCAAACTAGAGAAATTCAATCCATACCAGAGAATTTCTCTGGTTTAAACCAGAAAAATTTGGTGGGGATGAGAAGAGAGAGATTGAAGAGAAATAATCAAACACTTGGTGCGCATAAACATGGATTGAACATTTCAATCCAGAGAAAATTGAACAACTAGAAAAAAGTGCAATCCAAAGAAAATTAAACAACTAGAGAAAAGTTCAATCTAAAGAAAATTGAACAACCAGAGAAAATTTCAATCCAGAGAAAATTGAATTACTCAAACACCAAAAATAGAGACAAATAGACACTAATTCCATAAGCTTCAGAACCAGAAAACTTGTTAGGCCAAGTCCTCAGTGACATTTGAAATTTCAATATTCAGATTCTTTTTCAATGTTTACAAATACTCCACTGCCATCAACAAAGGTCTTAGGGAAAATCACTTACCATAAACATCAATCCAAGCAATCGAACATCACTTACAAAGAAATTTTGGTTCATTCTGGTTCATAGAGAATTTCTCTTGTTGAATTTTCTCTAAACTTCATAGAGAAATTCTAGTTCAGATAAACTCTGGTTCACAGAGAATTTCTCTGGTCGAATTTTTCTAGACTTCACATAGAAATTCTCTCCAAACCAGAGAAATTCTCTCTAAATCAGAGAAATTTGGTTTAAGGTGGGCAACATGGTCAATTGAGATTCGTTCAGCTTCCACTGTCTCAATAATGTAGCTTGAACGGACAAAAATAAGCTACGGAATCCCATCTATGACGTGCAACTCACCTTCATATATAGTCACTGGAAGATCCTTCTATGCATGATTGATCGAAGAGTTGAGAAGAACATACGCGGGGCTTTCATAAATATCCATCAAAGCTTTGTGTATCTACATATCTGCTTCTTGGGCTTCACTTCCGGTTGAATACCATCCCAATATATAGAAATTGGGAAATACTTTTTTATATAGTTCTTGCTTTTTCTCGAGGAAGGGTCGATTGACAGAATGGGTGGAGGGATTAGAGAGGAGCTCGAAGCTGTTGAAGATCTCGACTGTAGGTCCCCTCTAGACGCCAATGACACATTCGAAGACCCTTGGTGGGAGAGGTGAAGTGGTTGCTTCGCCACCGTTGGCGGCAACGTAAGGTGGTTGTGATTGGGACTTAAGACGAGTGTGGTGATCAGAGATGTTGAGGATTGCAAGTGGATGGAGCTTGAATGTCAGTCTACTGCTCAATGATGATGCCATTCTTCTCTCTCCTACCTCCGATGATCAGATTAGATCAGACCGACTTCACTCTGTTTTTTTATGGTTGATTGATTCCCAATATATAGAAATTGAGAAATACTTTCTTAATATCAAATTTCTCTGTGATAGATGGGTGTGGGTTGAAGGACCTTAGATATTAAAAAATAATATTGTAGATCTCTTCCATTACTAGAAATGGGAGAGGGACCTTAGACCTATTTTTCCTAATAAAAAAAAAAAAAAGAAATTAGCAAAGAACTTTTCAATTAATAACCAAAAAAATACACCAAGTGTTATAACCAAGTCATAATTTGTATATTATAGAACTTGCCGTTGTTTATATATATATATATTTTTTCAGGAAAAAAATATTTTGATACTAGTGGAATTCATATTTTTGATAAATTTGATTAAGACAAATGAAATTTGACTTCAGGTTGAGAATACATTTTTTATTTTAATTTTGAAAGAAATTATTTTTATAAGCCTTTTCTATATGATCACACACATAGTGACAAAAAATTTCACTAGCTATTAGCAAGTTTATTTGTATTTGAATTTCAATTGTGAAATTTTTTTACATATCAAATATTAAGGTTCAAAATTAAATTTTCATTTTAAAAATAAATTTCGTGCATCGCATGGGTCACCCACTAGTTATTATTATTATTTTGTTGAAAACAACGACCTTTTTAAATTTTAATTACAATGATTTTGTTATCGATGTATATATATTGCTTTGTTTTTATTTTTTTAATCTTAGATAACGATGATTTAAATTTTTTTATTGCTAACCCAAACAAGATTATCAAGGACTCACATCATATAATAATTCACACCTATATTGTAACAACCCTGAGCCATGATTAACGTTAATCCATGCTTAATTATGCCTAATAAGTAATTAAAGTGAAATTTTGCATTATATGTTGCCTTATGTGTGTTTATATCTGTTTAACGTAGAAAGATCTGTTCATGTTTTCGTTTCGATTTGCGAATTGAAGGCCTTATCGGCATCCGGTTTAGAAATTGACTTGATTTATGTATTAATTAGAATTTTTAGAATTTTATGGTATGTTTAATTAAAATTCGGTTCGAAATGATTAAATTAGAATTATTTAATGTCTACTTGATTAGTTTGATCAACAATTAATTACACTATTATCTAAGCCTATATAAGGCACCAATTGTACCACCACTCAACCTCTTCCTTCATTTCAATACACTTTGAGCCTACCCAAACAAACCAACATGAGAGACAGAAAGAAAGAGACCAAGAGGGAGAGTTTGATATTAACACTTATGGTTGGGAAGAATTCGCTAGAATTGAAGGAATTGGATTTAGAAATTCAAGAATCAAGCTTCTAACTCTCATCTTGGCAAGCCTGAACAATTATGAGGTGTAAGACATAAACTCCAGAGATTTAAGTCGATTAATGCAAGAATTGAATTAGAGATGAAGAGAATCAAGCCATACCATGTATGTATGCATATATCATGGCATTTTGAGTTTAATTCTAAAGAATTCTCACATGCATGTATCTATCTTGACTTAGTTTGGAGAATTCATCATAATCCTTACCATTTGACCTTAAATAATCAAGTTTTGGAAAGCCTTAGTTCAAAGTGATTCGCGCATGTCATGTTCATGGCATATTCATAAAGTTCAAGTTTAAGTTTTGAATAATTGACATGCTTTTGGGCCTCGATTTCATGAAATGATCTTCAATTCCTTATGTTTTCCAAGTTTAGACTTGTTTTCTCAAGTTTTGGGGCCCAAAGGTTGAGTTTAATGGCTTAGAATTCAAGTTTGGAGCTTGGGAGTGCAATCTGGAAATTCCAGATTCTGCATTTCCGCTCGAGCGTAAGAATCTGCGCTCGAGCGGCCACTCTGTGATCTTACAGTTCCGCTTGAGCAACCTGAAGTCCGCTCGAGCGCGAAACGCATGCTCTCAAAAATTTGCATGTTTTTTAGACCGTTCGAGCGGCAAGAGTTGCGCTCAAACGAGGGCATGAGTCTCATGCTCGAGCAAGAGTTGAACGGCCATCGAGCGAAGATTTCACTTAACCAGGACTTTTGCTAATTTTATAGAGCACTCGAGCGAGGGAAGTTGTGCTTGAGCGTCCCCTCACATGTTTGCTTGTCCGCTGGAGCGAGGGAAGTTGCGCTCGAGCGAGACCCCTACTTTCTGCAAATTTTGTTAAATGTGTTCAAGTACATTTTAGCATCCTTATTGCATCCTAGGCACTCCTAGGCCATGATTAAGACTCAAAAAGAGGTTAAGATTTAGAAACACACTAAGAATGAAATGAAGGAAGTTAAGTACCAACCAAGTGTGTGTTTCATTATGTGTTTTTGCTATGTATGTGTAGGTCACGTGCCTCAAGTTATTTGATTTGCCTGTTCTACAAGTAGAGCCATCTGTGAGTAATAACTTAGTAAAGCTATGTTTAATCTTAATTATTTTCTGAATGATATGAATTAAGATCTGTTTTATGAAATATTATATTCTGTGTAATGAGTGATTGTCCAAGTTTTTGAAATGTATTTGTGGCATCCTTAGCACAAGGCCCTAGCCCGAGGGTAACAATACCATGCCTTTATAAGCAAGGCCCTTGCCGGGGGGTAATAATAACGTAGTCACATGGCCTTTACTTGGGGGTAAAAATACCGAGGTTCAAGCAAGTTACAAGTTTCCCGGTACCGGAGGTTCCCAATGGAACTATCGAGCAAGTTAATGCTAATGGATGTACCACGTATAACGAAGCATGAACTCTGATTTCTATATGTAGTTGAACAAGAACGAGAATATATCTATTTCTGATATGAACTCCAATTTCGGTACCTGTTATGGACATTATTCATTTAAATCCTTTACTTCGTTATTATTCATTGGGCTTCTGCTAACTATTTATTTTATGTATATAGGTGAATAGGTGCGTGACCAGGCCTAAGCTGCTGCCTAGTGTATTGAGTTAGCCAACCCTTGTGCCTACCGGGGAGGTTCCCTTTTGAAGAAGTCCAGTTTTGTGAACCTATTAAAGATGTTTTGCTATTTGTTTTGTTTATCGGTGTATAAGGGTGACGGAAGACTAATGTATAAATGACGTCATATATATATTCTGTCTCATATATGTTATCACAGCTCTATGGACAATGTATATTTCTATAATTGCTTCCGTAGTCTCTTATTATATGTCATTCTGCTAAGAGGCCTTTGGTAATCCAAGGATTACTGGCTGTTTACGACACTAAACCTGTAGGGGCGGGTTTGGATCGTGACATATATAGTAAAATTTTAAATAAATAAATATATATATATATTACATCTCTAATAAGTTTCTTGTTAATGACAGACTAAAATTTAGAAGCTATTTTGTTAAAGCAGTTATATCATTGTAGCTCGGCTTTTTCACACCCTCTTTCGGAAGTTTGAAATAAGTCCTACAATTCGAACTCCCGTGGTTTTGAATCTAATCTCACAAGTGCAATGTGAAATTCATAAACACCAAAGAGTCCAAATTCGACTAATCTTTTGGAAAATCGATTTTGAATGAAATTGCCAAAAATGGACTACTTTGCCAGATACAGAGTCACCACCTAAATATTTTATTTTGGGGAAATTTAGGAAACCCATGACTCATGCCAAAGGCCACGTGTCCGTCATTACCAAGATTGTCTCGGCTCGAGAACTTAGGTATGAGAGGGGAAAGTCATGAATTGAGCACCCCCGCTCGCCCGATCAAAGATCGGCCTCTACTAATCATGATATGATTTTTATCAACATTATATGCTCTTGTTCCGGTTTATTAGGCTAGCATTTACTATGTGATGCGCACACACAAGGTATAGACTAGTTTGCTCAAATTGGAACGATTGAATTTCATGTTTGTTTTTCAAGAAGGGTTTGATTTTTCCACTTAACAAAGTGGGCTTAAAGTTTGTGAATTTGCCACTTGACAAAGTGGGCTTAAACATACATTCATTGAATCATTCCAATTCAAGCAACAAGCCTTCATCCACAGGCACTCAAACAATTTAACAAGTAAGCACTTAGCCTCATGGCAAGCGCTAGTCATGGCAGTCACTCATACTTATGCAAGTATGCTAAAGCACTAAAAACTCACCTAATACTCTAAGCTAAGATAAAACAAAAGAGTTAGAAAAATATGCATGATTTCTAACTATACAAGATGACTAATGCAACACATGCAATAATGCAACTAAAATAGGCTGAGCTACTTAACATATTGTTTTCAACAATTTCATAGCATACGTTTAAACATGTATTCAACGAGCTAATAAACGACAATGCAAGTTTGAATGATGAATCGAATCTCGGTGCATGCAAGACAAATGAATGGATGCAAACATATGATATGCTAATTGAAACGTGATATCCCTAATCTAACCATCAAAAGCGGATAAATAAAAAGGAGAAAGCCATGGGGTTGGAAGACATACACATTATTACAACATTGATGCCCTAGCACATGAGGGTCTGAATGAATAAACTAGCTAAGCTAAACTACTTAACTAATTATAACAAAACTTGAATTAATAATTAACTACCTCTAAGCTAATTAAATATTTACAACACAAACTAATTAAATTAATCAATGTAAACTAATTAAATAGGTACAAAAAAAAAAACTAATTAGCTACAACTAATTAAGTATAACAAATAAATGACTAATTGCTAATTAAACTAATTAACTAGTCCTGGGAAGCGAGGGAGGTCCATGCATGCTCGATTTTCACCCGAAGAACGTCCACTGTCTGCCTCTGAAAGCCTCTGTTGCACAACCCTCTCATTGATTTTCCTTTTCCAGATTAACTCTGCTTTGCTTCACAAGCATTCTACTCAAAATTCACTGGTGGCCGGCTGGCCACCAGTAAGGGATTGCCGTCCAACACTGATGGCCTGCTAGCCAGAAACAGTGGTCGGCCAACCACTGATGGTGCACCATTTCTTACTGTAACAGAGAGCAAACAGAGCAAAGAGAGGGTATTCTCACAGGTTGTTTGTACTCTGTATTCCTCCTTATCATCAAAAGAAGCTCAAAAGAGTGGTACACTTGGTTCAAAGACCATTAATAATGGTAAGGATATCAAATTTTCTACTAAATAAATGATCAAATATCTCACATGGGTATGGAGTGAGACCCACACCCATGAGAGACATTTAATCATTTATTTAGTAGAAAATTTGAGACCTATAGCATTTTTTCTTTCTACACTGTAGACACCCCATTTTTGACGGCCCTTATGACTTGAACGTCCTTGTAGGCACACTCGATGATGAACATATTTGCTTGCCAAGTGCTCGAAATTCTCAGCGGAACGCCACAACTTTGAGCCTTTTAAACCCTATACCTTTTTTTGTCTCAGTTTTGGACCTGGACTTGGTCTTTCCAGCTTGCACCCTTTGGTGGCCTGCCGGCCATCCCTAGAGGCTGCCGGCTATCACTTTTGCGCTGCTGCCCACCAGTGATGGCCGACCGGCCACCAGTGTTTTCTATAGATATTTTATACCAGCTGTGCCAACTGTTTGCATAGATGCACTCATCTATCCACACGTGGAGGGCTGGATCTCCTTGTAGAGATTTTATGTTTTCTATATATATAGAGACCCTCTCTCTCTTGAACTCAAGATTTTATGTGTTGCAAGGTTAGAAAATTTTGAACTCAAAATTTTTCCTCTCTCTAGTATATCTCTACACTTTAGCCTCAAATTACTTAACCTTTGCCTATACACCCTTAACATAATTTCACCATCTTTGAGCTGAGGTGTTCTTGAGCTTGGTTTGAGCTCTAGAGGGTGTACTTGCTTGGTTTTGTAGCTTGGAATTACTTTTCTCTTCAAGAGGTATAATATTTGCTTTATTAGCTTGTTTTTCATACTTGTTTTTCTATCTTTTTCCCCATTGTTTTGGGTTGTTTTTGAGCTATAAAAACTCTGTCTTTGTGGGTTGAAATTTTTGATTTTAGGCCATTTAAGGTAGTGGGTGGTTCACCCTTATTTGTACCTTGTTTGTAAGGCATTTCCACTTGTGTTTCCCACTTTCAAACCATCTTTTTCCAAGCTTTTAAACACTGATTTTCAGAGCTTTTTCAGTGGTGAAAATCATGTTTGAAGTCCAAATTTGGAGGGGTTAGCATCCCCTCCTTCTGTCTTGTTTACTAGCCTAGTTGGTGCCATGTGTCAGCTTGTTTTTTCTAGCTTGTTTTAGCTTAATTCCAACTTGTTTTAGGCTCTGATTTGGATTGATTTAACTCTGTTTTCAGTTGGTTAAGTCATTTGAGTCTTATTTTGCATGCTTCTAGTGTAATAGTCCTCACAAGCTTGATGTTTTAGGCCTTTAGACACCACTTGTTTGAGTTGATTGCATTGTTTTAGTTGTTTTTCTCACTTAATTTCAGCACTAATAATCTCTGCAACCTCCCTCCTTTCTTGGCTTTTAATTTTGCTTTGAAAGTGGTTTCAAGTTACTTGCTTGCCTAAGTATGAAATTGAGGTTTCATACTTAATGCTTTAATCCCTTAGGGGGTTCATTACCAACGGTATGATGCTTCTTTTATATCCAAAGCAGCTTGTATTTTGAGCTCTCTTTCCATTAGAGGACTTTAATTCACCTTTTGGACTTAATTGGATTAAAGAATGGTTGGTAAGTTAAAATGAGTAACTAAAACTTGGGACTAAAAGTGAGCAAGATAATAACTTGGTGTTCAATCGGACATTAATTGAACACATATAGCTTGGACCATTTCATACTTGCTAGTGATGAAATGATCCAAGTCTCCAAGGTCACCTTCTTCCCTTGATCTTTCATGAAAGAAAGGAGGCTTGTGTCTTGTTTTGCATTTATTGAGCTTGCACATCTTGAGTCATAAGCCATCATGCAATGAAATTGCTTGAGTTGGTGGTTTGTGGCTTAGGTTCACAACTCCTAGGATTTGTTTATGAAAATGAGGGGTGAGTTGTGCAAACAATTATTGAAAATACCTTGTATATACTCTGTTTGTCTTCTGTTACAGCAAGATGAACCTGTGCATCAGTGGCTGGTAGACCACTTTTCATGGCCGGCAGGTGGCCGGCAGACCACCTTTGATGGCCAGCAGGTGGCCGGCTGTGATATCCTTGTTCCGCAATATGTTATTTGGTCCTTAATATGAGTATGGTTATGTGTTTAACATGGTTTTGTGTGCCATTATGTGAAAATATGTGGTTTTGAATTTCTATCTGTTCACCGTAGGAATATCTGTTTGATTATCTGCTTTAGAAATTAAATTGAAGGCCTTATCGGCCGCAGAACCCGAAATCGATTACGCCATTGTGATTAGCGTAATTTTTAGTGCCTACGATGAAATTTGATTGAAAATTTATTTGGATCAGATTAAATTGATTTAATTAATGGCGTAGTGCTCAAATTATTTAATATTAAATAATTATGATCAGTGGGACTTGTAAAGAGAGGCACTATGCACTCAATTCAAACACTTGAGCTCAAAATCAGATTTTGTGCCTTAGAAAGAGAGAGAACCGGCTATAGAGAGAGAAAGGAAGAGACATTGTGCAATTTTGGCTCAAAGCTTGGAAACCTTGAAGATTTCTCAAGAATTTGCTATAGATTGTGAGAATTAAAGCTCCTAGGTGAGTATTTCATGGATTCTAGTTTGTAATTTTGTGTATTCAAGCTAGTTGAGTAATCAAGAGTGAGTTTGACATGAAATTGAGTTGGTTTTGTTGAATTTGAAGTCTTAGAACACATGCATGTAAGATATTGCCATAAATTTCCATGTTTGAGCATAAAGTATGTAATCCTTGTTGAGTTTTGATTAATGACCATGTATTTGATCATCTCTTCACCAATTAAGTTGAGGATATTGTGTATATTTCACATGCAATTGCAAATCATGGGAGTTTGAGTCTTGCATGTTTGAATCTAGTGTGTTGGTGATGAGTTTGAGTTAATTTGAGACATGCATGTGATTAAATTGTGAAATTGAGCTTCATTGTGTTGTAATTTGGTGTTTATACCATGTTAGAATATGTATATGTGAAGTCTGAGCCAAAATCATGCATTTGGGACCTTTGAACATCAATTTGAAGCTCAAGAACATGTTCTGGAAAACCCAGAAAATTTGATGCCCGCTCGAGCGGGGAAACCGCCGCTCGAGCAAGAATTTCGTGCTCCCAGTATTTTTGCAGACTTGGATGTCCGCTCAAGCGGGTAAGTTCACGCTCGAGCGGGGAACTATATAGACAGACCTTTAGCTCGAGCGCCAGACTTCACGCTCGAGCGTAATTTTGATGCATCCAGCACTTTTTGCAGACATGGTGTCCGCTCGAGCGGGGTAATTTAACGCTCGAGCGGGGAGCCATGTAGTGAGGCCTTCCGCTCGAGCGCTAGACTTCAAGCTCGAGCGTAATTTTGATGTATCCAGTACTTTTGCAGGCCTTAGGGGTTCGCTCGAGCGGGGACCCTATTTTCTGAAATTTTGAAAAGACATTCTGTGTTTCATTTTCTGTTCTCTTTCACTTCCAAGTACTCTTAGGCATGCATTGAGCATTGTAATTGAGTTAAAGAGATAAGAATGAAGCCTAAAGAGGAAAATGTGAATTTAGAACGGATCGAATTGTTTGTGACCCTTTTGTGTTCATGGAATGTGTAGAGTTGAGCTCCAGGACAAACCAACCAACCGATCACTGTGAGTAATATCTTAACAGATATCTGAAATATGTTGTTATCCAATTGCTTACTTCTATGTAAGTTTTATAAGTTCATTGATTCGATTGGTGGACAATGTTTGCTATACCAAATGAATGGGCCGGAGGCCGTTCTGACAAGAATGGATGGGCCAGAGGCCGTTTTGACAAGAATGGATGAGCCAGAGGCCGTTTTGACATAAATGAATGGGCCGGAGGCTGTTTTGACATGAATGAATAGGTCGGAGGCCGTTTCGACATGAACGAATGAATGGGCCAAAGGCCAGTTTGTCACCTGAATGGGCCGAAGGCCATTTTGACACAAATGAAAGTTTGAATGGGCCAAAGGCCAGTTTGTTTGGAAGCGCAGTCACTTAACCTAAATTGTGTATATATATGTTAAATAGCAATAAATGAATTGGGCCTAAGGCTGTTTGGAGCATGCTGTTCTACATATTGTCTGTATAGCTTTTTTAATTGATATTATTCACTGGGCTTTCGCTCACGCCCATTCATGTGTTTGTAGGTGAGCCAAGAGAAGTCCAAACCCAGCCCCAATGAAGTCCTTGTGGAACAACAAAGGTTTTGGGAGAGTCAACCCTTGTGTCTCACGCATGAGACCTGCCTTCGCCCTTTTGTTATGTATTTATATTCTGTCATGTTGGCGAAGACTTTGCATATGTTGTATATAGTTTTGATGGGTTGACTTAGACTATTATGATCCTGTATGTGCAGAACCTTATGTGGTACATATTTTGCTGTGAGTTATTAATATGCATATGTATGGTTTGTTATGATGTGCCATGTAAGCACAGCTCTATGGACAAAGTTTTAAATTGCTTCCGTTTGGCCCTTATTAACTCTGTTAAAATACGTTTGGTTTGGTTCAAGGCTGTAGGTAATCTCTTGATTACTGGCTGGTTATGTCCTTAACCCACAGGGGCGGTTCGGGTCATGACAGAGTGGTATCAGAGCACGAGTTAATAACTCACACACTTGTCCAAAAGAGCAATAAGCGTCTAGAAAAGATCTAGGATACATTCATGTGATAATGTAAGTATGAATTTGGAAGCATCGAGAATATGCCTAACTGCTTTGATATGAACGATTATGTGCTATAAGTTGTGAATTGCTTGCATTGCAATTGTTTGAACATGTGTGCTTTCTAGTATATGCATACTCGCGTATCTTTTATGTAAAGTATAATGTAAGTTTAATCAGATGGTGAGAATAAGAGCTGATGAAATAGAAGAGTCCTCTACTGCCAGAATAGATTAGAATGGAAAGGTTGATTCAGGAAATAACAGAAGCATTGACGCAACAACAGGAATGGCAACAACAGTGGCAGCAACCACACCCTCCACCTCCACCTCCGGCACCACCCGTGCCAGATAATCAGAATGATGATCAGATAATAGCTCTCACCAAAAAATTCAAGAAGATGAAGCCACCACAGTTCTATGATGGATTAGATCCGTTGAAAGCTGAGGCATGGGTTCTCGGCATTGAGAAATTGTTTGAAGTGTTTCCTTGCTCGGAGACACAGAAAGTGCTTCTAGCCACTTTTATGCTAGAAGACGAGGCAAGAAGATTGTGGATGTTAATGCGAGAAAATCACAAGGATGTTGATTGGGTGAAATTTTTGGAAATTTTCTATGACAAGTACTTCCTGCAGTGTGTTCAGGACAGGAAAGTAGCAGAGATCATGGAACTTAGGCAAGACAGCATGACTGTAGCTAAGTATGAGGCCAAATTCACTAAATTGGCCAGGTTTGCACCATACGTCATTGACACTCTGACTATAAGAAGGCGAGACATTTTGAAGGTGGGCTCCGAAGTGACATTTTAGAAAGAGTGAATGTTTTGAAGCTAGAAACCTACATTGGGGTACTAGACAGGGCCATTATATCAGAGGCTAACATAGCTAGATAGGCTAAGCGAACGACAGAATGGAAAGGCAACAAAAGGAAAGGCTTCTTTTCAAAGAAGAAATTTCTAAAAAAGCAAAACACGGGCTCCTCAAATACTTTGAATTCTTCCTGAGACACAGCTCCCATGTGCAACATTTGTAGCAAAAGGCACCGTGGAGTTTGTTACCGTGCATCAGGAGCCTATTTCAAATGTGGGAAACAAGGGCATATGGCCCGAGATTGTAATCAGAATGGTGGAAAGATAGCTGCTAGCTCAACTGCATCAATCCCGAAGCCGGGAAATACTATGAGACCTGCTATCACCGGGGATACCGTGAGACAAGGGAGAGTTTTTGCGCTTGTTCCGGGCGATACACGGAATGCCAACGCAATTGTCTCAGGTACTATTTCTATATGTAATCAGGATGCTTTTGTGTTAATTGACTCCGGATCCACACACTCTTTTGTGACATATGCATTTACATCTAGACTGAATAGACCCTTAGAATTACTGTCATATCTGCTATGTGTGTCTGCTCCATCTGGGGAATCTGTATTGTGTGAATCTATATACCGGTTTTGTGATATGCGTGTTGAGGATGCTATCCTATATGTGGATTTGTTGCCCTTAAATTTTAGGCATTTTGATGTAATTTTGGACATGGATTGGTTGACCAAATATTGTGCCACCATTGATTGTGTGACCAAGCGAGTTGTATTTAAACCACCAGAACATACAGAAATTGTGTTTGTGGGTAATGGGGTAGTACCTCCACCTTATTTGATATCTGCAATGAAAGCATACAAACTGATCAGGAAAGGGTGTCAGGGTTATTTGTGCTATGTGTTGTCTGAACAATCTGTGGATGTTGAATTGAATGATATTCCTATTGTTAGAGAATTTCCAGATGTGTTTCCAAATGAATTACCAGGGGAATTGGTAGACTGGGAGATAGAGTTCACTATTGAAACCACGCCAGGCACCCAGCCTATTTCTAAAACTCCCTACAGAATGGCTACTGCCGAAATGAAAGAATTGAAAGAACAGTTGCAAGACCTGCTTAACAAAGGGTTTATCCGACCTAGCACTTCGCCATGGGGTGCACCAGTATTATTTGTGAAAAAGAAGGATGTAACCCTACGCATGTGTATCGATTATCGGGAATTGAACAAGGTAACAATAAAGAACAAATATCCCCTACCCCGTATTGATGACTTATTTGACCAGTTGCAGGGATCACAGGTGTTTTCTAAGATTGATTTGAGGTCCGGGTATCATCAGTTGAAAGTTAAGGCAAAAGATGTTGAGAAAACCGCATTCAGAACGAGGTATGGACATTTTGAGTTTCTTGTTATGCCATTTGGAGTGACTAATGCTCCAGCAGCATTTATGGACTTGATGAACCGAATTTTTAAAACCTACCTTGACGAATTTGTTGTGATTTTTATTGATGACATTTTGATATATTCTAAAGATAGACTTGAACATGAACATCATTTGAGAACTGTCCTACAAATACTTCGGGAAAGAAAATTATTTGCCAAACTAAAGAAATGTGAGTTTTGGTTGGATGAAGTTGTTTTCTTAGGGCATGTGATCAATAAGGAAGGAATTTCAGTGGACCCACAGAAAATAGAGGCAATTGTGAATTGGCCTACACCGACAAATGTGACAGAAGTCCGCAACTTCATGGGCTTAGCCGAGTATTACAGGAGGTTTGTGAAAATTTTTTCAAAGATAGCTGTACCTCTTACCCAGTTGACACGCAAAGGGCAATCATTTGAATGGAATGATGATAGAGAAGCTGCCTTTCATGAACTGAAAACAAGATTGACCACTGCACCAATTTTGACACTACCTTCAGGTACAGAGAATTTTGTAATTTTCAGTGATGCGTCTTATAAAGGTTTGAGTTGTGTATTAATGCAGAACAGAAAGGTTATTGCTTACGCCTCCCGACAGTTGAGGCCACACGAGAAGAATTATCCAACACATGACCTAGAATTGGCTGCAGTTGTTTTTGCTTTGAAAATCTGGCGGCATTATCTGTATGAAGCAAAGTGTGAAGTCTACACGGATCACAAAAGTCTGAAATACTTCTTCACGCAGAAGGAGTTGAATATGCGACAGAGGAGATGGCTGGAATTGATAAAGGATTATGATTTAGAGATCTAGTATCACCCCGGGAAAGCTAACACAGTTGCTGATGCCTTGAGCAAAAAATCAACAGGGAGTATGGCTTGTTTGCTTACTGAACAGAAAGAGATCTTGCAAGATTTTGAGAAATCTGGAATTGAAGTGGTAATGTGTGAACAGGGCGGACTGATAGCCGCTATTACAGCCGAGCCGGCAATCATTGACAAAATCAAGCAGAAGTAGAAAGAGGATGAATTCCTCAAGAAAGTGATTGACAAATTTGAGACAAGTCCGAAAGCAGAATTTGGCATTGAAAATGAAGTGTTGAGATTTCGGAACAGAATGTGTGTCCCAGATATTCCTGAACTAAAGAAGAGGGTTTTAGATGAAGCCCACAGATCCGTATTTGCTATGTATCCGGGTAATAGTAAAATGTATTGGGATTTGAAACAAATCTATTGGTGGCCTAAAATGAAGAAAGAGATTACAGAATATGTGTCCAAATGTCTTCAGTGTCAGCAAGTTAAAGCTGAACATCAGAAACCAGGCGGTCTACTGCAGCCTCTCCTTATTCCTGAATGGAAGTGAGAGCATGTGACTATGGATTTTGTTGTTGGCCTACCTCGGACTTCTCAAGGTATGGATTCTATTTGGGTTGTAGTTGATAGACTGACTAAATCTGCACATTTTTTGCCTGTCAAAACTACATTTAATGCTTATAGATTGGCTACTATTTATGTTGATGAGATCGTCCGTTTACACGGAGTTCCGGTATCTATTGTGTCGGATAGAGATCTGAAATTTGTGTCTAGATTGTGGAAGAGTTTGCAGGAAGCTATGGGGACGGAACTAAGGTTCAATACTGCATTCCACCCACAGACAGATGGGCAATCAGAACGAACAATACAAACTTTGGAAGATATGCTTCGGATGTGTGCTTTGGATTTTCAGGGGAGTTGGGAAGACTATTTGCCACTTGCGGAATTTGCTTATAATAACAGCTTCCACTCCAACATCGGTATGGCACCATACAAGGCTTTGTATGGTAGAAGGTGTAGATCACCAAATTGTTGGACAGAGGTCGGGGATAGAGCTTTACTTGGGCCTGAAATTGTGCAAGATACTTCTGAGAAAATCAAAACTATTCGGCAAAGGCTCAAAACAGCTCAGGACCGGCAAAAGAATTATGCAGATGTTCGGAGAAGACCTCTTGAGTATGAGGTTGGTGACCATGTGTTCATCCGTGTATCTCCGATGAAAGGCCAAGTCAGGTTTGGAAAGAAGGGCAAGTTGTCGCCCCGTTACATTGGGCCGTTTCAGATTCTGGAAAGGCTTGGCCCAATTGCCTATAGAGTTGCTTTGCCACTAGGACTCGAACAAATCCATAACGTGTTTCATGTGTCGATGTTGAGGGGTTACCTCCGAGACCCGTTTCATGTGATTGATTATCACCAGGTAGCTATTGATGAGAATATGGAATACGCCGAATGGCCGGAACGAATCATTGACTGGCAAGTGAAACAATTGAGAAGCAAGTCCATTCCCATGGTGAAAGTGGAATGGAAAGAACACTATGGGATGGATGCTACATGGGAAAAAGAGGAGAAAATGCGACTATGCTATCCACATTTGTTTCCCGACGAAGGTAAAATAAGTTTGAGGGACCAAACTTCCTAAATGGGGGAAGACTGTGATATCCCTGTTCCGCAATATGTTATTTGGTCCTTAATATGAGTATGGTTATGTGTTTAACATGGTTTTGTGTGCCATTTTGTGAAAATATGTGGTTTTGAATTTCTATCTGTTCACCGTAGGAATATCTGTTTGATTATCTGCTTTGGAAATTAAATTGAAGGCCTTATCGGCCACAGAACCCGAAATCGATTACGCCATTGTGATTAGCGTAATTTTTAGTGCCTACGATGAAATTTGATTGAAAATTTATTTGGATCAGATTAAATTGATTTAATTAATGGCCTAGTGCTCAAATTATTTAATATTAAATAATTATGATCAGTGGGACTTGTAAAGAGAGGCACTATGCACTCAATTCATACACTTGAGCTCAAAATCAGATTTTGTGCGTTAGAAAGAGAGAGAACCGGCTATAGAGAGAGAAAGGGAGAGACATTGTGCAATTTTGGCTCAAAGCTTGGAAACCTGGAAGATTTCTCAAGAATTTGCTATAGATTGTGAGAATTAAAGCTCCTAGGTGAGTATTTCATGGATTCTAGTTTGTAATTTTGTGTATTCAAGCTAGTTGAGTAATCAAGAGTGAGTTTGACATGAAATTGAGTTGGTTTTGTTGAATTTGAAGTCTTAGAACACATGCATGTAAGATATTGCCATAAATTTCCATGTTTGAGCATAAAGTATGTAATCCATGTTGAGTTTCGATTAATGACCATGTATTTGATCATCTCTTCACCAATTAAGTTGAGGATATTGTGTATATTTCACATGCAATTGCAAATCATGGGAGTTTAAGTCTTGCATGTTTGAATCTAGTGTGTTGGTGATGAGTTTGAGTTAATTTGAGACATGCATATGATTAAATTGTGAAATTGAGCTTCATTGTGTTGTAATTTGGTGTTTATACCATGTTAGAATATGTATATGTGAAATCTGAGCCAAAATCATGCATTTGGGACCTTTGAACATCAATTTGAAGCTCAAGAACATGTTCTGGAAAATCCAGAAAATTTGATGCTCGCTCGAGTGAGGAAACCGCTGCTCGAGCGTGAATTTCGTGCTCCCAGTATTTTTGCAAACTTGGATGTCTGCTCGAGCGGGTAAGTTCACGCTCGAGCGGGAAACTATATAGACGGACCTTTAGCTCAAGCGCCAGACTTCACGCTCAAGCGTAATTTTGATGCATTCAGCACTATTTGCAGACATGGTGTCCGCTCGAGCGGGGTAATTTAACGCTCGAGCGGGGAGCCATGTAGTGAGGCGTTCCGCTCGAGCGCTAGACTTCAAGCTCGAGCGTAATTTTGATGTATCTAGTACTTTTGCAGGCCTCAGGGGTCCGCTCGAGCGGGGAAGTCCACGCTCGAGCGGGGACCCTGTTTTCTAAAATTTTGAAAAGACATTCTGTGTTTCATTTTCTGTTCTCTTTCACTTCCAAGTACTCTTAGGCATGCATTGAGCATTGTAATTGAGTTAAAGAGATAAGAATGAAGCCTAATGAGGAAAATGTGAATTTAGAATGAATCGAATTGTTTGTGACCCTTTTGTGTTCATGGAATGTGTAGGGTCGAGCTCTAGGGCAAACCAACTAACTAATCACTGTGAGTAATATCTTAACAGAGATATCTGAAATATGTTGTTGTCCAATTGCTTACTTCTATGTAAGTTTTATAAGTTCATTGATTCGATTGGTGGACAATATTTGCTATACCAAATGAATGGGCCGGAGGCCGTTTTGACAAGAATGGATGGGCCAGAGGCCGTTATGACAAGAATGAATGGGCCAGAGGCCGTTTTGACATGAATGAATGGGCCGGAGGCCATTTTGACATGAATGAATAGGCCGGAGGCCGTTTCGACATGAACGAATGGATGGGCCAAAGGCCAGTTTGTCATCTAAATGGGCCGAAGGCCGTTTTGACACAAATGAAAGTTTGAATGGGCCAAAGGCCAGTTTGTTTGGAAGCGCAGTCACTTAACCTAAATTGTGTATATATATGTTAAATAGCAATAAATGAATTGGGCCTAAGGCTGTTTGGAGCATGTTGTTCTACATATCGTCTGTATAGCTTTTTTAATTGATATTATTCACTGGGCTTTCGCTCACGCTCATTCATGTGTTTGTAGGTGAGCCAAGAGAAGTCCAAACCCAGCCCCAGTGAAGTCCTTGTGGAACAACAAAGGTTTTGGGAGAGTCAACCCTTGTGTCTCACGCACAAGACCTGCCTTCGCCCTTTTGTTATGTATTTATATTCCGTCATGTTGGCAAAGACTTTGTATGTGTTGTATATAGTTTTGATGGGTTGACTTAGACTATTATGATCCTGTATGTGCAAAACCTTATGTGGTACATATTTTGCTGTGAGTTATTAATATGCATATGTATGGTTTGTTCTGATGTGTCATGTAAGCACAGCTCTATGGACAAAGTTTTAAATTGCTTCCATTTGGCCCCCATTAACTTTGTTAAAATACATTTGGTTTGGTTCAAGGCCGTAGGTAATCTCTTGATTACTGGCCGGTTATGTCCTTAACCCACGGGGGCGGGTTCGGGTCATGACACCGGCAATCTTTACCAGTGGCCGGCTGGCCATTGTTGCAAATCTCAATAGAGTGTTGGTAAGGTGGAGCAAAATTGGTTCTGGAAATGTTCAACTATGCAAACAGATGCTTTCGGGAGCAAAACGATGGTCTTTTCGGGCAATATTCGAGCATGCGAATGTACATCCTTTGTTTCCCGAGGTAGAGTAGTTAGATGCTTAGTCTAATTGCTTAGTTTACTTACATTTGTATTGTAATTATTTAGTGAGCTAATTAACTCAAGTGTTGTAATAATTAGTTAATAAGCTTAGCTAATAATTCATTTTGGTTTGTAATAGTTAGCTTAATTAACTTAGCTTAATTAGTTGCTAGTTAGCTTAGTTTATTTATTCGGACTCTCCTTCGCAAGGGTAGTAACGTTGTAATAATGTGTATGTCTTCTAACCCCATGTCTTTCTCTTTTTTATTTATCCGCTTTTGATGGTTAGATTAGGGACATCATGTTTTGATTAGCATACCTTATGTTTGCATCCATTCATCTTGTATTGCATGCACCGAGGCTCGGCACATCATTCAAACTACATTGTGATTTAAATACCTACTTTGAATACGTGCTTATGCCGCATGTTACCAAATTGCTGCAAATAACATGTTAAGTAGCCGAGCCTATTTAGTTGCATTAGCCATCTTGCATAGTTAGGAATTATGCATATTTTTCTAACTCATATCTTTTTGGCATGGAGTACTAAGTGAGTTTTTAGTGTTTTAGTATACTTGCATGTGTTAGTGATTGCCATGACTAGCATACTTGCCATGAGGCTAAGTGCTTTATTGCTACAACTGTTTGAGTGCCTGTGGATGAAGGCTTGTTGCTTGAAATAGAATGATTCAATGAATGTACATTTAAGCCCTTTTGGTCAAGTGACAAATTCGCAAACTTTAAGCCCGCTTTGTTAAGTGGCGAAATCAAACTCTTTTCAAAAAACAAACATGAAATTGATTTGTTCCAATTTGAGCAAACTAGTCTATACTTGCTTGTGCTCATCACATAGTAAATGCTAGCCTAATAAAATCGGAATAAGAGTATATAATGTTGATAAAAATCATATCATGATTAGTAGAGGCTGATCTTTGATCGGGTGAGTGGGGATGCTCAAATGTATTCGTGACCTTCCCCTCTCGTACCTAAGTTCCCGAGTCGAGGCAACTTTGGTGATGACGGACACGTGGCCTTTGACATGAGTCATGGGTTTCCTAAATTTTCCCAAAACAAAAAATATTTAGGTGGCGACTCTATATCTGGCAAAGCAGTCCAATTTTGGTATTTTTTATTCAAAATCAATTTTCCAAAAGATTTTCTGGATTTGGACTCTTTGGTGTTTATCAATTTCACATTGCACTTGTGAGATTAGATTCAGAACCGTGAGAGTCCGAACTGTAGGGCTTTCTTTCAAACTTCTAAAAAAGGGCGTGAAAAAGTCGAGCTACAGTTTCTGGCGACTCCACTGGGAAGTTAGAGAACTTGACTCGAACTCATGATATGAAATTTTATCTATACTTATATGTTTCTTTGCATTTGCCTTTGCATTCGTGCGCCTAAGTCACTGTGTTTGCCATCTGCTATTCCTGGATGGTTTGCCAAAGGCTTGCTTGGAAAAGTTGCCAAAAGGCTGACCAGTCGCGGGCTCTGCCACGATAGGAACACAACCCTTGGATCTGGACTACCGCTGTACCGCTTGATCCTCCGTTCACTTCTCGGTGTTAGGTGTGAAAGGTATATTAGGTAGTCTTGCTGAAGTACCCTTTTTAACTATTTTAACTATTTGGCCTAGTTGCATATTGAAAGCCATAGAGACCGTTCCAAACTAGGATATGATGCTTATCTGAATCCAGGATTGCGTAAAACCGCATTGTTTGAATAGTGAACCCTAGTTCTGGACGAAACTAGGACAGGGTAATCCTACCCCCTCATAGGTGTGTTTTGGCTCTCACTTAACTGGTATGTGCTTTTAGAGTGAAACTATACAGGAATGTGCGCATCAGTTACAAGTTTGGATATCAGATTTGGGGGCAGAATTTAGTGTTGAGTGCAGTCCTATCAGCTTTTGATTACAAACTATGTGTTGTTCACATTTGAGCTAAGGTGCTGTGCGGTTTTTTATTTTCGCTTTCCTTTTGCTTTATTTCTTTTTGCTAAGTAGTTTATCACAATTGCTTCAAACAATTCAGATACCCCCTGAGCACTCTGGACCCGTGTTAGGAGTTGAAAGCAAGGCCTAAAACAATATGCAAGGATGGCCAAAATGAGGTACAAATAAATACTAAAAAGGGGAAGAAACTCACCCTTGAAGACCAACTTCGAAACCTGCAATCTCAGGGGCCAAAAACCAAGTTTCAGAGCTCAAGTAACCCCCTTAAGAAACTCAGCTCAAAGATGGTGGTGTATCTCTATGTGTTGTAGTGCAAAAGTGCAAGAAAAATGGACTTTAGAGCGCTATTCTATGCAATATAGAGAGAGTGTGTGAGAAATATATAGAGAGAGAGAGAGATCTTTCTTCTCTAAAATGGCTGAACCCCTGCTAAAGAGAGAAGGCCTCTCCTTATATAGAAGAAAAACAAGAAGAAGCTTGTTAAACAAGCTTGGCAAGAGCTTTATCCCTCTATACACGTGTATGAAGGGGAGATGAGTGAAAACCAGCTGGCTCAAAAGATCTGGCGTGAAACTTGCTGAGACAGGGGGTCTGCCGGCCATCAGTGGTGGCCGGTAGTGGCTCATTGATGGCCGACAGGCATCATCAATGGTCCGCAGTGGCAAAGGCATGGCCGGCAGGGCCAAAAAGGGGCCGGCAGTGCCTTTTACAAAGTGTGAAGAAAGGGCCAATACAAGGTCCAAAAAAGGGGCAGGAAGGATACAGGGTTTGGAAAGCTCAAACCTATGATGTTCCGCCGCTGCAGTCGAGTACTCGGCGAGCAATCGAACTAGTTGTTGGGTGTACCTGCAAGCACAACCAAGTCTTGAGGACGGTCAAAAATGGGGTGTCTACACCAAGTGTGAACCTCAGATGGGGAATGAAATCGGGTACTCTACCCTTCTTTTGGGCGGATCTAATCATGTCCAAACTGACGCCTGAACTGGAACGAGAAGTAAAACGCGCAGTGCATCAAGCTGATCAACTGAATGCCAGACTGCCGAGCCATGTTATAGCTCATATTGGTCAGATTAAGCCAGAGGTAGCGCCAAGCTATGTCAGTAGCAGACCTGTTGCACATCCATTCGCACCACCACCCCTCGTTGGAAAAATCTACTAGTCGGTAGCAAAAGAAATAGCCTCGAGCTGAGTATTCAAGACAAGAGTCCACTACCTTCAGCTTATCCATAAGCCACACCTAGGAAGGGATGAAAGAAAAGAGAGATGTATGTTGTGAGAAAAGTGAGAACAGGGCTTTTAGAGAAAAATAGAACATGAGTGTCGAGGGATGTGAGAAACACATATGAGAAAGGGTGGGAAATATTACTTGAAAAAGTAGTGGACTCCCTGCGAATCTGGTAGTCTCCCATCGATGAAACACGTCTAAGCCTATCAAATTCTCGGCCAACGCCAAACCAATGCAACTCTTACCTTTCTTCAACCCTTGCGCCACTTCGATCAAGCGGATGCTGGACCCGCTGAAACTGGGGGCAAGAAAGAAATGAGCTAGCATACATAAGCAGAGGGCATGTTGCCGAAAACCCCGCCGAAGATAGTCGCCACGATCATCGGTGTCGGAAAATTGATGAATCAAACTGGGAATGTCTAGTTCTCCGTTGTGGGCCACAAATTGAGCCTCGTACAGAGTGAGCCCACACATCCGTCCCAAAGCTTGGGTGTGGCCAAAACGGGACTGAGGCATGATTTCTTCATCTCGCCGGGATTCCATTAACGCCTAAAATTCTTCGATTGTCGGGCACATTTCTTGTCCCCTAAAGCTAAAGACATGTGTAATCGGGTTCTAGCACCTAGCCACGACATGAAGGAACGAAAAACAAAGTGGAGTCCAACTAAACGAGAAAAGTGCATTTATGTCGAAACCCCAAAAATTCACCTTTTCCGAGCCGTCCAAAGTCGCAATCCAATCCGCGAGGTTTTGGGCAAGAAATAGCTTCATTTGTGGCAAAAGCAGCAGCTAGAATGAGTTATGGAGAAGAAATGACGAAGGTGAAGCTTTTGTAGAAGATAAGGTAGTGAGTGGAAGTTAGCTGTCAACAGTCTGGAGGTTCAGCACATTGGTGGCCAACAAGCCACTACTGATGGCTGGCAGGCCACTGTTGGTGGCCGACAAATCTTATCCATGGCCGACATCCTTTCTCCTCTGGCCGGCAGCCTCCCTTTTTGGCCTACTGTCCACTTGTGTGTTGGAAAATGTGGGTAGCTTGTGTTTTGTCTTTTTTTTTTTTTTTTTTTTGTGTTTTGGGTGGTCTTGCTTTGAGTCTTTTTGGTTTTAGCAAGTTTGTTGAGTGGTATTTGGGTTGTTTTGTTTATCGAGTTGTTGTTATGTTGTTTATCGATTTGTATATTGCATTTTGTATTTTGGTTGTTGGTCGGTTCATTACCCGATTAAGCATCTTGTTTTAATCAAGCACTCTTGGCCATTTCAATTCCCTGTCCGTTTCATGCATATATGGTGCTCATGATGCAAAAATAACAATGCTTTTCATAAAAACTACGAGGTTTTATTCCAATCATGGCTTTTTACAAAAGAAGAGTACAAGTTTTTTTAACCAAAATAGAACTTCCTAAAGCTACACATGTACTAATGCTACCAAACAAAAAGAAACTAAGGAAAAAATACATAAATCAGCGCCAGGCATCTCAAACACAAGAGGCCCTCTTCGTCCTCTTACTGGGTGGGGACTTTGAGCTGTCTCCATCGGCGCCGCTGTTTGTGTTTGCCTCTTAGCCGGAACCGGAATCGTCGCTGCTCTCTGCTCTAGAGCCTGACTTAGCATCACCTCTGCTCTCGGATCTCGAGCCACTATTATCTCCATTCTCGAAGGACTCAGACTGCGGACTCACTGCCTCCCTGTAGTCACTAGTCTCAGCATCGTCGTCACTCAACAACGGCTCCAAGGGGCTCATCAGGCCTCGACCATGACGTTCCTCTCGGCTACGTGCTAGAGCCCGTCTCTCCTTTCCCTCTGCTGCTGGAGGTGGTGGTGATGGTGTAAGTGCAGTCGCCGCCGCTGGTGCTCTCAGTACAACTGAAACTTGAAAAGATACAGTATTAGCATATTAGATACAATGTATAGTTGCAAATGCAGTATGATAAAAGTGGTGGAAGGCAATGAGCCAAATACAGTACAAGTACAGTACAATGTGTCAGTGCAGCATATCAATGTGATGTGACAAGGAGCAAAATGCAAACTGTGATATGAGTATCAGTGCTTCAGTGAGAATGATGTGCACAACAGTGTGGAAAATGTTGAAATGAGGGCAAAAAATAGAGGAGAATACATGGATGCCATGGAGACTGAGCAGTGCCTTCCTCCTCAGTATCATGCCCTTGAACGAAGTTAGTAGCTCGAGCAATCCCTCAGTGTACTTCGGGGGTTTCTACAAATGCATTGGGAATGATCAGTGTCCAGAAGGAACAAATATCAGAAAGAAAATGGAAAGCTGGAGAAAATGTGATACATACCGGAGGTGTGTCAAAAATTCGGACGTATCTATGCCCGGCCTCCGCTGGCTCGATCGGAATCTGGCAGGCCTTCCCGGTCGGTCTCCAGCATGTCAGCATGGTCGGGATCTCTGGCCAACCGGTAGCCTGTCCAGTGAAAGGAACCCTTCCACCCCTGGCCCTCGTCGCTTGAGTCCCACCTACCATGGGAGCACCTGCTGCTCTGCTTGCACAAGCACCTGTCAAGGGAGACATGAGATGCATCTGGATGAATGTTGAATAATCTCCCTCCCCAAGGAAGTAGTTAGCATCCAAGCCCCTGGTGAACTGAATCATCTCCTTGAAGAAGAGGCTCCCTATAGTCCTCATAGATACTGGGGGCATCATGGGAACTACCGGCTCAGGCAAACCCATAGTCTGGCGCATGAAAAGCTCGCCTAGAAACTAGGCTTGGCAAACTGGGCCCTTCAGCAGAAGTCGAAACGGGAGGCCCCCCAAGCTTCAGCTTATGGATCCCTAACTCTAGCCGGCATCATCGCCCAAGGCTGCCAGGCGATCTGCAAACAGGGAATATATACTGATTGTTAGTCGTCGTCAGTTGTTGATGAAACAAAAATAACTATGAGTTTTGGGCTACCTCTTCTGCAGTCACTGCGTCAAAGTACCGGCAGAAGAATGAGAAGGTCTTCCGGATCCTACGTAGGCATCTGCCATCATACCGATGAGAGTACGGCACAACGAAAGGAATCTTCTCCTCCGACTCCGGAGCAAGGGTCAGGAAATAGGCATATACCCAGAGCTATAAAGAAAAGGTAATAGTGAGTATACAAAGTATAGATATAGAGAATGCAGAATGCAGAATGCAGAATGCAGAATGCAGAAAGTAGAATGTATAGTACAGTGTATAGAAAGTACAACGTATGAGAATGCAGATTGTAGAATACATAAATACAGTGTATAGATGCGCGATGCAGAAACGGCAGTGTATAGATGTAAAGAATGCAGTATACAGTGTACAGAAAGTGCAAAGCAGAAAGCACAGAAATAGAAGATAGAAAATGTAAAGCAGAAATGTCAAGAATATCTCCTAGGCTCGCCAATAGCTTCCAACCCTGTCTCCTCTCCTGCGGGATGTCGAGCTCATGTAGTCATATAGTGTGGAGAGGCCAGCTCCTCTCCAGTCATAGAGCCGGACCTAAGGTAAGGTCACCAAAGCGCTCAGTAGATACAGCCCTACAATGTTCCACCTGTTTGCAAACAAGGTAGTACTGAAGAAGAACATCAAAAAGCCCCGGGCGTAATGCTCAATCTCTTTTATAGTCTGTGGCTCTCTTCCACAAAAATGCTCGGTGAACCAGCTGTATCGAACCATGGCTGGTCTGAAAAGAGGTGGACGTGCTCCCAGCAAGTGCAACCAGGCAGCCTCACATTCGCGCATATCACTATCATAAGGGATCGGATCACCCCCTACTTCTACGCCCGTGAGCATGGAGAAGTCATAGGGACTCATCGTTATCTCCCCGGCGGTGGAGAAGTGGAAGGAGTTGGTGGTATCCCACCACTGCTCCACCAATATGCCAAGAAGTGGTCGGCTCGCGATGTGGCATGATAGCGCAGTACAAAACAGGCCAAAACCAGCCTCATCGATGATGTAGCGTACGCTGGCAGGGAGCTCTAGATACCAGTCCCTCGCTGTCGTGGCTCCGTAGCCCCTGATAGAGCGAGAGTCCAATAGTGATCAGAATAGTGATATGAGAACAGGCAGATGAAAAGTAGTGTAAGAAATACAGTGCAAGGGTGTGATTAAGGCAAGAAATGCAGTGTAACCATGTGTTTGAAGCAAGGAATACAGTTAAAGCAAGAAATGCAATGTAAAGTGCAGAAAGCATGAGAGTATAATGTATACCTCGATGGTGCTGTGGGACAAATGGGAGTCCGGCTCCCACAGCAAGAGGTCCTCCAGCGCGCATCGCGTGAACTCTCTGAAATGCCTAATACCCCTGGGTGGCAGTACATGTGTCCAAGGATGGCATGTCGCCGGATCGAAAGGGCATACTCCCAGCGGTAATATCTCGAGCTCAGGCTCGGTCTCCATCTTTGCCAGAGGTGATAACTGGGGTGGAATCTTGAGGGGAGCTCTGTCATGTGGAATATCGTCTGCTAGCTGGAAAGAAGATGCGAAAGTGGTCGAAAAATGAAGAAAATGGAGGAAAAATGGTAAACTTAGAAAAAGTCAACCTTAGGAGAGAGAAAATGAAAGAAAAAGTCAAAGCCCGGGAAAAGGCACAAAACCTGAGAGAAACTCGAGAGGAACAAGCCTTAAGTGGTGAAACTCCAAGAAAAAGTGTTGAAATTAAATTTCAATCGATTCAAAACAGAGGAAACAAAGAGGGTTTAGCGAATAAATTTCGCGTGGGGCGTTGGAAAACGTGTAGAAAGCGTAAATCTAGAGAGAAAAAGTGTCTAGAGAGAGAGAGAGGGAGGAATTTCGGACATGAAGAAGTGAAGAAATGAGCCCTTGTGTCCTATACTTAAAGACCCATGTGCAAAAGACCAAAAAACCACCGATCTGTCATCGTTGGCCGGTAGGCCACCATTGGTGGCCGGCAAGGCTCATTGGTGGCCGGCAACAGTAAGTCAAGGCCGGTAGGTGGCCGGCAACCCCCTCCAGTGGCCGGCAAGTCTCTTATGGCCCTCTCTGGTGTCCTGATGCTATTTTTTGCTTCTATTTTCCTGAGTGGTATATGAAAGGTTATTAATTTTGAAGCTTACAACTGTATTCTGGCGCGTGACTGTGTCCCACTTGCCGCTGTGAATGAAATGTATCCTTTTGTTTTTTCTAAGTCTCCGAGAGGTCAATCGAAGATTGCCTCACGTATTGCTTTTGCTCAGTTTAATAGAAATAGCATCTTTGTCTTCTTTCTTTCCTTAGGTACGTATGTTGCACATGCGCCTTGCATCTTTTTTTTTTAATTGTGCATAGAACATGCTCATGTCTCTCATGCATAGAATATGTATCTCGTTTCATGCATAGAACATGCCTTCAATTAACATTGTGTCCCGGTTGTTTATCTCGCATAGAACATACATTGTCACTATATCACACATTGTTCATGTTAGCTATGCTTTCACAAATAGGAAAGTTCTTTTCTTTCTTCCTTTGTCAACACAAACAAACGATATTGTATGTACGACTTGTTCATTTTGTCCATCTATCGCACTCATTCACTTTATGCATCTATCGCACTTGTTCATTTTGTGCATCTATCGCACTCGTTCACTTTGTGCATCTATCGCACTCGTTCACTTTGTGCATTTAGCGCACTTGTTCACTTTGTGCATCTATCGCACTTGTTTACCTTCGTGCATCTATCGCACACCACTCTTCTGTACCTCGAGATGTGTCATACACGGCCCCGAGCGGTTTTTGTTTCTCAAGACTTGTGAAACATGGCCTTGGGTGGGTTTTACCTTGGGACGTGCGAAGCACATGCTTGAGCGGTTGTTTATCTTAGGACGCCTGATGTGCGACCCTGGGCGGGTTTCATCTCGAGATGCGTGAAACGCAAACCCTAGTGACTTTCGTTATCTTCTCATGATTTCAGCGTGATTAGAGTTTCTCAAAACGCGTGATACGGGCCCTGGGCGGGTTTCATCTTGAGATGGGTGAAATGCGGGCCCAAACGGTTTCTCAGGACACGTGATGCGCGGCCTTGGGTGAGTTTCATCTCGGGACGTGCGAAGCATGAGCCCGGGCGATTTTCTTGTTATCTCAGGACACGTGAAATGCGGCCCTAGGTGGGTTTTATCTCGAGACGTGCAAAGCATGAGCCCGAGCGATTTTTGCATTGTGTCTTGGGACGCGTAAAATGCGGACCCGAGCGGTCTTCCTTGTTTCTCAAGATGCATGAAACACAACCTTGAGCGGTTTTCAATTTCTCAGGACGTGTGA
Source organism: Camellia granthamiana (assembly GCA_036172215.1). Taxonomy (NCBI): domain Eukaryota; kingdom Viridiplantae; phylum Streptophyta; class Magnoliopsida; order Ericales; family Theaceae; genus Camellia; species Camellia granthamiana. Next base: position 30,449,750 of record CM069913.1, on the reverse strand, counting down.
AACACGACCCCGAGCGGTTTTCTCATTTTCTCAAGGTGCGTGAAATGCAACCTTGAGCGATGTTTTCTCTCCTCGTCTCTTATTTTGACATGGTTAGAGTGTGTTTTCTCTCTTATATGGAAACCTGTGTTGGATTTAAGCTTAAAGCTGTTCATTCATGTGTTGTTATCTTGTTTATTGTATTCATTCTTGTTTATCGCATTTGGTATTGCTCAATGCATCGTCTTGCATGATCATGAGTTTTTAACATGGTTGGCTTCGCGAAGCGTGTAAGTCCAACCTTCAAACTGCTTTGCATGCATATCATTTGCATCGCCCCCAAAACTACGCTAGTTTGATTCATTGTAATGAGATACGTAAGCAGCCTGCAGGCGCAACCATTTATTTTCTGTCTTGTTTGTTTGTCCAAGTCTTTCGGTCTTGTCAAAATGGGTCGTCTTTGGGCTTTGACATTCACTCATGTCATTTCATGACTTCCGAGTTCTGTCAAAGAGGGACAACTGTAGACACCCTATTTTTGACCGTCTTTAAGACTTGGACGTCATCGATCATGCATTTGATGATTATGACTGCATGTGCTCGTTTTAGTGTCGAAGTCCTCGACAGAATGCCCTGTCTTTGAGCCTTTAAACCCTGTCCATTCTATGCCTTGTTTTGGAGCAAAACCTTAGTGCTTCAAACCTCAAGGCCCTGGGACTTGTAGGCCTCCTCTGGTGGGCTGCTAGCCAATGATGTGGTCTATCGGCCATCAGTGTCTTTTTTTAGATATTTTGTCAACAGTTGTGCCAGCTGTTGGCACAATTGGTTGCATCTCCCTATACGTATATGGAGGGATATATCTCAGCCAAATGCATGTTTTTCTATATATAGGGGTTCTCTTTCTCTATTTTTGAGGGTTGAAATTTTCGGAGCAAAAATTATCTCTCTCTCTCTCTCTCTCTCTTGCAAACTTGTGCACATTAGCCTACATACACTACACTTTTGCCTACACCTCCTCAATCAAAGTTGATCACCTTTGGACTGAGGTTCCTTGAGGCCTTCTTGGAGTTTTTGAAGTTGGTTTTGGCTTGAATTGTTGCCTAGAATTGATCTTCGATTTAAGAGGTATAACACTTGCCCTTTTACCTTGCTTTGCATACTTGTTTTTCTATCTTTGCGACTGATTTTCGGTTGTTTTTGGGTTATAAAAAACTCTGTTTTGGTGGGCTGAAATTGGTTGTTTTAGGCCATTTAAGGTTAGCGGGTGGCTCACCCGTTCTTTATTTCTTGTTTGTAAGGCGTTTTTACCTTTGTTTTCCACTTTCAAACCTCTTTTTTGGGCTTTTGAACACTGAATTTCAAAGTATTTTCAGTGGTGAAAATCTTCTTTTGAAGTCTAAATTTGGAGGGGTTATGTCACGACCCAAACCCGCCCCTAAAAGTTTGGCATCGTAACCGGCCAGTAATCCAAGATTACCAAAGGCCTTCATATACATAACATAGATAATCGGGGCTAGCGGAAACAAAGACAAAATACCATAAGTCCAAAGAGCTGCGCATATATATGAACAAATATTTACATGCCAAAAATGTTAATTTACCCACTTACATTACATACATATGACCAAATATCAAACACAAAACAAAGCTTGCTAATGGCCTTCCAGGCCTAGCCCCAACTCAGAGGCACCCAAAACACTTGGTAGGCTTCCAAAACGGCGGCTCGGTTCAAGACTCCGCCTAGGCTTGACTCCCAGAACGCTCACCTATAAATACATATATAAAAACAGTGAGCTAAAGCCCAGTGAATGACATTAAAGTAAAGCGGTAGTGAACGAATTCCACATATAACATATCCGTAAAACAAATCATGTCACAACCATTCATATCAGAACATAACATAATGGTACATCTCACAGGATACCACACATATCGTCTTCCGACTAGAGAATCGGTTCCGGTTACCGATTAACACATATCACCACAATGAAGTGGCTAACGAGATCTCGTATCACGTGTATGTCATGGACCCACACTAATGTGCCGTCCCCCATGACTTGGGACTATCCGTAGATGCCATAGTAGATTCACAAATAGGATATTCGTTCACACAGTCAGATAACACTTTGAGAAAACATAGCGTATCAATACCAGTGAAAACATAAGTTATTTCAACATAACTTTACAGAAATGTTACTCACAGTGGGTTTCCAAAACCGATTGCGCGGTCTTTGAGTTTTGACCTACAAATACAAACATTCATAGCACAATTTCTTAACACACATAAACATCAAGTCACCGAATCAATTAGTGGATTCTATTCTTTTCTTACTTTGTTTCATGTTTATGAGATGCTAATGGATGCATATAACATGTGAAAATCAAGTAAATGAAGGCCCGGAAGTCAAAAAACAAAATTGGAAAATGTGCACTGTTTGGCCGCACGTGCGGTGGCCCAGGCCGCTCGAGCGGTCTGGGTGAAAAACCAGCTCGAAAATTTGTTAAACAATGGGTCCCCCTCTTTTACAAAAACAACTGCACAATCATGAAATCAAGGCCCAAAACACTTGAAAATAACTTGAATTTCTAGCTTCAAATAGAAATCATAACTTCCAAACAAAAATCCCAATGTATCATGTAAAGATTTAAACCTTGAATTAAGATGAAAAATCATAAACATGCACATAAAAGCTTCATTTCTCAAATCCATGGAGTTTCCTCCCCAATATGTCAATCATACAAGGAAAACATGATTATAAACATGAATTTCATAATCTTATGCCATGTATGCTCATATATGCTTCCTAGGTTAAAATGCATCACAATATTCTCAATTAAACATAATTTTCTCTTAATTCAATTTACTTACCATGAGATCATGGGTGAATCAACCCTATTTCAAGAAATTAGAAGAAGATTCTTACCTTAGGTAGCTAATTGGAGAAGATTTGGCTTCCTTTCTCTTGATCTCTTCTTTTCTCTAGAACTATCTCTCTTTCCTAGATTTTTCCCCTTTTGTATTGAGTCAACAATGGGCCATATCTTTAGTTTTATATTTGTGCTTAAAAATTGAGCCAAACATGGCTTAACGAATCAGACGAAAATCAGTTCTCAATTAAATTTCCCAAATGGCTCTAAAAATTCCCGGTAACACATAGGTGTGTTCAATTTCGTTTTCCGAACCCATTATGGTCGTCAATTTCAGTCTCGAAGTTGTAGTCCCGACAGATATTGTTCCAATTCAAATAGATATTCCCCAATTAATTCATATCATCGCATAATTAATTAAGGATAATTGTGACATATGTTTTGGGCCGTTACAGGTTAACCTCTCCTTCTTGTATTTTGTTTGCTAGCCTAGTTAACTCTATGTGTTAGCTTAATTTTCTAGCCTTTTGTAGCTTAATTCCAGCATGTTTTAGGTTCTATTTTAGACTATTTTAACTTTGTTTTTGGTTGGTTGTTGCATTTGAGTCTTGTTTTGCATGCTTCTAGTATAAGTGTCCTCACAAACTTGGTGTTTTAGGCCTTTAGGCACCACTTGTTTAAGTTGATTGCATTGTTTTAGTGTTTTTCTCAGTTAATTTCAGCAAGCATAATTTCTGCAACCTCCCTCATTTCTTAACTCTTTATTTGCTGTGAGGGTTGTTTCAACTTTAGGATAGTCTAAGCTTGAGATTGAGGTCCATGCTTAATGGTTTAATATTCTTTTGGGGGTTCATTATCAACGGCATGACACCTCTCTCTTGCCTTAAACTACCACTTGTTTGACACTTCCTTCTCTTTTAGAAGACTTAACTCACCAATGGACTTAATTGGTTAAAGAATGGAAGGGTAATTAAAATGAGTAACCAAAAGTGGAAATTAAAATTGTGCAAATATAATAATTTGATTGTGTTTTCGTGTGTTCAATTGGACGTTAATTGAACATAAGGAAAATTTGGGCATTTCATACTCAAAGTGATGAAATGTGCCAAGTTTTTTAGGTCTCCATTACCCTTGATCATGCTTGATAGGGTGAAGGTTATGAGTCTTGTTTGCGCATTTATTAAACTCGTAGACCTTGGTTCTTTAGCCATCATACAAAAATCTTTATGGTTGGTGTCAATAAATTTATGGAAAGCGTTAGGGCCGTTTCCGGTCTATTTTGTGCATTAAACAGTGTTATTGGATTTGTGGGACTTATTACGAGTCATGTTTTAATAATTTAAATTGTTCAATATATAAAATTTGTTGAATACTTTAAACAATTAAGTTTTGTTTTTAATAAATTATTCCCAATAAGTTCAATTCTCCACAATAACATATTTTATTCCAATTTTACACTTCTCATTAAAATATGAAAAAAAAAACCATTAATATTTTTAATTGTTAGAAACTAAATAAATTTTCATAAACAAAAACATAAGTATAAAATTCATTAATTATCTCACATTGTTAAATATGTCAATTCACCACGGTATTATTTTTATCTCTCTTATGACATTGAAATAAAATTTTTCATTTTTGGACTATTTACCATAAAACAATTCATAGTTTTAAAATAATAGAAAATGATAAATTTTATGTTCTACTTTGATCCAATTGCTGCTTATGATTTTGTTTAATATAAATTTCATGATTTGTAAAATTAAAAATTAAATTTTAAGAAAATTAAAATTTATTTATGAAATTGTTGTTCATTTTATGAGAAGAGTAAATTTGGAAGAAAAAAAAAATCACCATTATATAGAATTGAATTCTTTGACGACATTTTATAATAAAAAATAGAATTTAATTGTCCATAATAAAATTTGATAGGATTCAATAATAATCTAATAAATAAAATAAAAAATTATTGTAATTTATTTTTTAATCAATAAACTAACTTTCTAAATAACTTTAAAAAAAAATATGAAATAATAATTCAACGTGAACCTCAATCGTGTTCATAATTCAGTTGGATGCTCACTTCAGGACTCTTCGACCAGACAAACCATGTTCACACTTGCTAAAATTTGTTTGACTTTGAAATCAATTTTAGATATATTTATTAATCTTTTGAATTTAAATTAAATAAAAAAATTATTATTGGAGTTTGATTTCTGATTGACTCCGGAAGTGTTTGGTATCCAACTAAAAAATTATATTTTCTTTTGAACTTTTTTATTTTTAATGATTTTTTTTTTAAATTATGTAATTTTTTTTTACTTTTTAAGTCCTGTCTTGTATAGACAAATCTAAAAAATTTTAAAAAAATAAAAAATCACTAAAGCCAAAAATATATATAAAAAAGCTATTTTTTTTCTTTTCTAAATATTTTTTTAATTTTTAACTTTTCCAATCTATCTAATTGAGTAAAACTAAAAAATCTGAAATTTTTTGAAAATAAAAAAATCATTGATAACAGAAAAAATTATAACAAAATAAGTTATGAAAACAACTAACCTCAAACATCCACTCAATTAAAATTTATTTAAGATTAAATTAAAAAAAATAAAAATAAATCTTAAACATATTTATAATTTTTTATTAAACTAAAAACTAAATTTATGTAATTTACTCGCTATCATATGTCCTAAAATAAAAAATTAAAAAGCTGGAATTTTTTTCCCTACAATATTGGAGGCTCTGAAGGGGTATCGCACCGCTTTTTTGACGTTTTTTTAATGAATTAATTTAATGACTAGGTCAGCCAAACACGACACCAATTTAACAATGTCTCAAACAATATTAAAATATTAAGTAATAAGTTATTAATTATACAACGTAAGCTGATTTTTCTAGAATAATATATTAATTAATAGAAATTAATAAGTTATAAAATATTCATTGTGAGAGGGTCAAATTTTGGTTTTAAATTTTGAAACATCACTGAAGGGTGTTCGGGCGAACAGTCTAATTAGTATTTTCTTTGTTAAAAACTCGAAGTGTTAATTTATTATGTCTATAAGGATAAGAATATACAAAATGATTAAAATATTCATATTTATCTATCTATCCATCTATATATTATATGGGCATTGATTTAGATCCCCTTAGAACACCCATCCCCACAACCCCCTCACACACATGGAGATTGGGGATTGAGTGAGAAGGAAAAAAAAAAAAAAAAAAAAAAAAAGTTGACCAATCAAAACTAAAGGGGGTGACCCCCAAAGAGCGTCTCAACCTTTATATAAGGAAAATGTGGTTTTTAGGCCAAGTTTTTTTTGAACAAATTTTTTAGTGAGAGTCGTGTGAGGGTTTTAATATCTCATACTAATGTTTTTGATTTTATTAATTTTAAACAATTAAGAAAATCTATATTGGTTAGCTTTTATTTGATAATCCCACATCCCACATCGGAAGAAGAAGGAAAAAATGAATTGTTTTACTCATATAAAATTAATCTTATGCTCCTATCCCATTTAATATTGTAGTTTGTGCATGTATCGATTCAATATAATTTAAATTTTAAAAGTTTTAATTAATTAATTTTTGTGTAGCTTGGTTGGTCTTTTGATCTAGCTGATTAGCTAAATCATTTTTGATTTGATTGATTCGTTGGTTTAGCAGTGATTTTAGCGGTTTTATCAAAATATATTGATTAGATTCGTTTGATTTGAAATAAATTAAAGATTGAAAGATTGAGATTGTTTGATTATAAATAAACTTTCCGTAAAAATAATTGTTAATTTTTATTTTATAATCTCACATCGGAAAGAGAATAAAAAAACTGAGTTGTTTCATTTATATAAAGTGAATCTTAATATTGTAGTATTGTGTATATTTCAAGAATAATGTTACATGTATCAATTAATGTACTAATTAGTATACTAACAGATAATGTGGTATAATTTTAGATGTTTTGGGTATTTGTAATTTGTATAATAGGTGGAGTTAGTAACAAAGACATAACACTAGTTGGTACACTAGTGTGTATATTTAGTGCATGTAGCACCACCGATACTTCAATTCAAGACAGTTTAACTTTTAAAATTAAAATAATATTTAAAAGTTTTTATTAATTAATTTTTGTATAAGTTGGTTGGTCATTTGACCTAATCGATTAGGCTGAACCATTTTGAATTTGACCGATTCGCCGGTTTAATTGCAATTTCTCATACTGATTTTATTAATTTTAAACAATTAAAAAAAATTTCATTGACTAACTTTCATTTAACCATATAAAAATAAAACTCTAATTAGTTTATGATTTATTTTATAATTGCACACCAGGAGAAAAAGAAAAATCAAAGTTTGTTTTACTTATATAAAGTAAATCTTATACTCCCTTTTAATATTGTAGTGTTGTGCATAATTCAACTCAAGATAGTTTAAATTTTAAAATAAAAAATCTAATTAGTCTATGATATAATTTATTTTATAATCCCACATCTGGAGAATAAAGAAAAAGTGAATTGTTTCACTTATATAAAGTGAATCTTATATTCCCATTTAATATTGTGGTGTTGTGCATGTTTCGATTCAACACAGTTTAATTTGAAAGTTTTAATTAATTAATTTTTGTGTAAGTTGGTTGATCTTTTAACCTAGCCGATTAGGCCGAATCATTTTTTGTTTGACTAATTCATTGGTTTAACTACGATTTTAGCGAAATATATTGGTTGGATTTGTTTGATTCGAAATAAACTAAAAATTGACTTGATTAAAGATTAAACGGCTGATTGCTTGATTAGAAATAAACTTTCCGCCCAAACAATTGTTAAATTTTATTTGACAATCTGACATTAAAAAAATAAAGAAAAAATAAGTTGTTTCACTTATATAACGTGAACCTTATGTTCCTATTTAATATTGTAGTGTTGTACATGTTTTAGTTCAAGACCGTTTAAATTTTAAAATTAAAATAACATTTAAAAATTTTAATTAATTAATTTTTATATAAGTTTGTTGGTCTTTTGACCTAACTGATTAAACTGAACCGTTTTTTGTTCAACTGTTTTGTTGGTTTAATTGCGATCTTAGCAGTTTTATCAAAATATATTGATTAGATTCGTTTGATTCGAAATAAACTAAAAATTGATCTAATTAAAGATTAAATGATTGATATTATTTGATTCGAAATAAACTTTCTGCCCGAACAATTATTAATTTTTATTTGACACAATCCCATATCAGGAAAATAAGAAAAAAGTAAGTTGTTTCAACTATATAAAGTAAACATATGTTCACATTTAATATTGTAGTGCTGTGTATGTTTTAGTTGAAAATAGTTTAAATTTTAAAATAAAATTTAAAATTTTTAATTAATTAATTTTTGGGTAAATTACAAACACCCCCCTCGAGATTTGATAAAAATACAGATTCCCCCCTGAGGTTTGAGAAATTACAAATTGCCCCATGAGGGTCAAATTTTCATAACAAATAAGGGAAATTAGGGAGGAATCTGTATGAAAATAAAAACCTCATGGGGCAATTTGTTATGGAAATATAAACCTCAGGGGGCGGGATGTAATTTCTCAAACCTCAGGGGGAAATCTGTATTTTCACCAAGTCTCGAGGGGGGTGTTTGTAATATAAAATAGCATATTTTTAATTAAAGTTAATTTCATTGTGATTTTATATTAGACATCATATTTTTAGAAATGATTTACATACATGTGTAGCATCCAATTTGATATTAATTGATTAAAATAATGGAACTCAATATTTTTTTTGTTTAAGTTTTTAGAAGATAAATTGAAAAATTAACTGATAAATAGTGTGGAGTATTATTTTAAAGACTAACGATTCATCAAAAATAATTGTGTATATTTAACGCACTTATTGATGTTTCTTAAATACTTTTTAAATTATAATATTACTGATAACGCACATTTGTGAGCTTTGCCAGAAAATATATGCAAAAATAATTTGGCTGGAATAAAAAATTTTAGGTTATTATGATGTGTCACATAATTAATCAAAACCCCTTTAAGAACTGAAATTATTAAGATTTAGAGATTTTGCGACTGATTCCCTTTGAGAACATTGTTTATGATTTGAATTTGTAATTTTTTATATATCAATGTGAATAACTTTTACAATCTTACTGATATAAATATAAATCCTACCTTTGAGTCAACCCACTTTAAGCATTTTTTCATGTAATAAAATACTTAAATATTGTCATATAAAAGTATTATAATAGATCATAATTAAACACCACTTAAAATATAATTAAAGACCCGATTCATCACTTTAGACATAATAAAAAGGGGTTTTTTTTTTTTTTTTTTTTAAGGTCCTTGATATTAAGATTTTAGAGCATAAAGGACACTCAATATTTTCATAATGTTTAAGGTTCCTCAATATCGATCCAGAGAATTTCTCTGGACACATCACAGAGAAAATTCCAAATTTCTCTGGACATATCATAGAGAAAATTCCAAACAGGGCAGAGAAAATTGAAATTTCACTGGATTCAAACTCTTTTAATATATATTGCAAACAACTCAGAATCCTTCAAACCCCAAACATTTGTAATCTCGTGACGAGCTTAAAATTTACTCAAAACCAAACCATTCTACATCATGGTTGGTGAGCATTAAAACCAAAAAATATACACAAACAAACTATAGATTTCCAAACTAGAGAATTTCTTTGGTCCAAACTAGAGAAATTCAATCCATACCAGAGAATTTCTCTGGTTTAAACCAGAAAAATTTGGTAGGGATGTGAAGAGAGAGATTGAAGAGAAATAATCAAACACTTGGTGCGCATAAACATGGATTGAACATTTAAATCTAAAGAAAATTGAACAACTAGAGAAAAGTGCAATCTAGAGAAAATTAAACAACCAGAGAAAAGTTCAATCTAAAGAAAATTGAACAATCAGAGAAAATATCAATCCCGAAAAAATTGAATAATCAGAGAAAATTGAATTACTCAAACACCAAAAATAGAGACAAATAGATACTAATTCCATAAGCTTCAGAACCAGAAAACTTGTTAGGCCAAGTCCTCAGTGACATTTGAAATTTCAATATTTGGATTCGAAAAAGACACATTCTTGACTTCAATCTTCGGATCTTTGGAAATGTTTACAAATATTTCACTGCCATCAACAAAGGTCTTAGGGAAAATCACTTACCATGAACATCAATCCAAGCAATCGAACATCACTTACAGAGAAATTTTGGTTCATTCTGGTTCACAGAGAATTTCTCTGGACTTCACATAGAAATTCTCTCCAAACCAAAGAAATTCTCTCCAAATCAGAGAAATTTGGTTTAAGGTGGGCAACATGGTCAACTGAGATTCGTTCAGCTTCCACTGTCTCAATAATGTAGCTTGAACGGACAAAAATAAGCTACGGAATCCCATCTATAACGTGCAGCTCACTTTTATATATAGTCACTGGAAGATCCTTCTATGCATAATTGATTGAAGAGTTGAGAAGAACATACGCGGGGTTTTCATTAATATCCATCAAAGCTTTGTGTATCTGCATATCTGCTGCTTGGGCATCACTTCCGATTGAATACCATCTCAATATATAGAAATTGGGAAATACTTTTTTATATAGTTCTTGCTTTTTCTCGAGGAATGGTCGATTGATAGAATGGGCGGAGGGATTAGAGAGGAGCTCGAAGCTGTTGAAGATCTCAACTGTAGGTCCCCCACTAGACGCCAATGACACATTCGAAGACCCTCGGTGGAGGAGGCGGAGTGGTTGCTTCGCCGCCATTGGCGGCAGCGTAAGGTGGTTGTGATTGGGACTTAAGACGAGTGTAGTGATCAGAGATGTTGAGGATTACAAGTGGATGGAGCTTGAATGTCAGTCCACTGCTCAATGATGATGCCATTCTTCTCTCTCCTACCTCCGATGATCAGATCAGATCAGACCGACTTCACTCTGCTTTTTTATGGTTGATTGATTCCCAATATATAGAAATTGAGAAATACTTTCTTAATATCAAATTTCTCTGTGATAGATGGGTGTGGGTTGAATGACCTTAGATATTAAAAAATAATATTGTGGATCTCTTCCATTACTAGAAAAGGGAGAGGGACCTTAAGCTAATTTTTCCTAATAAAAAAAAAAAAGAAATTAGCAAAGAACTTTTCAATTAATAACCAAAAAAATACACCAAGTGTTATAACCAAGTCATAATTTGTATATTATAGAACTTGCCGTTGTTTATATATATATTTTTTCAGAAAAAAAATATTTTGATACTAGTGGAATTCATATTTTTGATAAATTTGATTAAGACAAATGAAATTTGACTTCAGGTTGAGAAGACATTTTTTATTTTAATTTTGAAAGAAATTATTTTTATAAGCTTTTTATATAGGATCACACACATAGTGACAAAAAATTTCATTAGCTATTAGCAAGTTTATTTGTTTTTGAATTTCAATTGTTAAAATTTTTTACATATCAAATATTAAGATTCAAAATTAAATTTTCATTTTAAAAATAAATTTCATGTATCGCATGGGTCACCCACTAGTTATTATTATTATTTTTGTTGAAAACAACGATTTTTTTAAATTTTAATTACAATGATTTTGTTATCGATGTATATATATTGCTTTGTTTTTATTTTTTTAATCTTAGATAATGATGATTTAAAATTTTTTTATTGCTAACTCCAAACAAGATTATCAAGGACTCACATCATATAATAATTCACATCTATATTGTAACAACCCCGACCCATGATTAACGTTAATCCATGCTTAATTATGCCTAATAAGTAATTAAAGTGAAATTTTACATTAGATGTTGCCTTATGTGTGTTTATATCTGTTTAACGTAGAAAGATCTGTTCATGTTTTCGTTTCGATTTGCGAATTGAAGGCCTTATCGACATCCGATTTAGAAATTGACTTGATTTATGTGTTAATTAGAATTTTATGGTAGGTTTAATTAAAATTCGGTTTGAAATGATTAAATTAGAATTATTTAATGTCCACTTGATTAGTTTGATCAACAATTAATTACACTATTATCTAAGCCTATATAAGGCACCAATTGTACCACCACTTAACCTCTTCCTTCATTTCAATACACTTTGAGCCTACCCAAACAAAACCAACATGAGAGAGAGAAAGAAAGAGACCAAGAGTGAGAGTTTGATATCAACACTTGTGGTTGGGAAGAATTTGCTAGAATTGAAGGAATTGGACTTAGAAATTCAAGAATCAGCTTCTAACTCTCATCTTGGCAAGCCTAGGTAAGAATCCAACCCTTAGATTGAACAATTATGAGGTGTAAGACATAAACTCCAGAGATTTGAGTTGATTAATGCAAGAATTGAATTAGAGATGAAGAGAATTAAGCCATACCATGTATGCATGCATATATCATGGCATCTTGAGTTTGATTCTAAAGAATTCTCACATGCATGTATCTATCTTGACTTAGTTTGGAGAATTCATCATAATCCTTACCATTTGACCTTAAATAATCAAGTTTTGGAAAGCCTTAGTTCAAAGTGATTCACGCATGTCATGTTCATGGCATATTCATAAAGTTCAAGTTTAAGTTTTGAATAATTGACATGCTTTTGGGCCTCGATTTCATGAAATGATCTTCAATTCCTTATGTTTTCCAAGTTTAGACTTGTTTTCTCAAGTTTTGGGGCCCAAAAGTTGAGTTTAATGGCTTAGAATTCAAGTTTGGAGCTTGGAAGTGCAATATGGAAATTCCAGATTCTGCACTTCCGCTTGAGTGTAAAAATCTACGCTCGAGCGGCCACTCTGTGATCTTACAGTTCCGCTTGAGCGACCTGAAGTCCGCTCGAGCGCGAAACACATGCTCCCAGAAGTTTACATGTTTTTTAGACCGCTTGAGCGGCAAGAGTTGCGCTCAAACGAGGGCATGAGTTTCACGCTCGAGCAAGAGTTGAACGACCATCGAGCGGAGATTTCACATAACCGGGACTTTTGCTAATTTTACAGAGCACTCGAGCGAGGAAAGTTGTGCTCGAGCGTCCCCTCACATGTTTTCTTGTCCGCTGGAGCGAGGGAAGTTACGCTCGAGCGAGACCCCTATTTTCTGCAAATTTTGTTAAATGTGTTCAAGTACATTTTAGCGTCCTCATTGCATCCTAGGCACTCCTAGGCCATGATTAAGACTCAAAAAGAGGTTAAGATTTAGAAACACACTAAGAATGAAACGAAGGAAGTTAAGTACCAACCAAGTGTGTGTTTCATTATGTGTTTTTGCTATGTATGTGTAGGTCACGTGCCTCAAGTTATTTGATTTGCCTGTTCTACAAGTAGAGCCATCTGTAAGTAATAACTTAGTAAAGCTATGTTTAATCTTAATTATTTTCTGAACGATATGAATTAAGATCTGTTTTATGAAATATTATATTCTGTGTAATGAGTGATTGTCCAAGTTTCTGAAATGTATTCGTGGCATCCTTAGCACAAGGCCCTAGCCCGAGGGTAATAATGCCATGCCTTTATAAGTAAGGCCCTTGTCGGGGGGTAATAATAATGTAGTCTCATGGCCTTTACTTGGGGGTAAAAATACCGAGGTTCAAGCAAGTTACAAGTTTCCCGGTACCGGAGGTTTCCAATGGAACTACTGAGCAAGTTAATGCTAATGGATGTACCATGTATAACGAAGCATGAACTCTGATTTCTATATGTAGTTGAACAAGAACGGGAATATATCTGTTTCTGATATAAACTCCAATTTCGGTACCTGTTATGGACATTATTCATTTAAATCCTTTACTCCGTTATTATTCATTGGGCTCCTGCTAACTATTTATTTTATGTATATAGGTGAGCAGGCACGTGACCAGACTTAAGCTGCTGCCTAGTGTGTTGAGTTAGCCAACCCCTGTGCCTCTCGGGGAGGTTCTTTTTTGAAGAAGTCAAGTTTTGTGAACTTGTTAAAGATGTTTTGCTATTTGTTTTGTTTATCGGTGTATAAGGGTGACGTAAGACTAATGTATAAATGACGTCATATATATATTCTGTCTCATATATGTTATCACAGCTCTATGGACAATGTATATTTCTATAATTGCTTCCGTAGCCTCTTATTATATGTCATTCTGCTAAAAGGCCTTTGGTAATCCAAGGATTACTGGCTGTTTATGACATTAAAGCTATAGGGGCGGGTTTGGGTCGTGACATATATAGTAAAATTTTAAATAAATATATATATATTTTACATCTCTAATAAGTTTCTTGTTAATGACAGACTAAAATTTAGAAGCTATTTTGTTAAAGCAATTATATCACTGTAGCTCGGCTTTTTCACACCCCCTTCCGGAAGTTTGAAATAAGTCCTACAATTCGGACTCCTGCGGTTTTGAATCTAATCTCACAAGTGCAATGTGAAATTGATAAACACCAAAGAGTCCAAATCCGGCTAATCTTTTGGAAAATTGATTTTGAATGAAGTTGCCAAAAATGGACTGCTTTGCCAGCTACAGAGTCGCCACCTAAATATTTTATTTTGGAAAAATTTAGAAAACCCATGACTCGTGCCAAAGGCCACATGTCCATCATTACCAAGATTGTCTCGGCTCGGGAACTTAGGTACGAGAGGGAAAAGTCATGAATTGAGCACCCCCGCTAGCCCGATCAAAGATTGGCCTCTACTAATCATGATATAATTTTTATCAACATTATATGCTCTTGTTCCGGTTTATTAGGTTAGCATTTACTATGTGATGCGCACACACAAGGTATAGACTAGTTTGCTCAAATTAGAACGATTGAATTTCATGTTTGTTTTTCAAGAAGGGTTTGATTTTTTCACTTAACAAAGTGGGCTTAAAGTTAGTGAATTTGCCACTTGACAAAGTGGGCTTAAACGTACATTCATTGAATCATTCCAATTCAAGCAACAAGCCTTCATTCACAGGCACTCAAACAGTTTAACAAGTAAGCACTTAGCCTCATGGCAAGCGCTAGTCATGGCAGTCACTCACACTCATGCAAGTATGCTAAAGCATTAAAAACTCACCTAATACTCTAAGCTAAGATAAAACAAAAGAGTTAGAAAAATATGCATGATTTCTAACTATATAAGATAACTAATGCAACACATACAATAATGCAACTAAAATAGGCTGAGCTACTTAACATATTGTTTGCAACAATTTCATAGCATGCGTTTAAACATGTATTCAATGAGATAATAAACGACAATCCAAGTTTGAATGATGAATCGAATCTCGGTGCATGCAAGACAAATGAATGGATGCAAACATATGATATGCAAATTGAAACGTGATGCCCCTAATCTAGCCATCAAAAGCGGATAAATAAAAAGGAGAAAGACGTGGGGTTGGAAGACATACACATTATTACAACATTGATGCCCTCACGCAGGAGGATCCAAATGAATAAACTAGCTAAGCTAAACTACTTAACTAATTATTACAAAACTTGAATAAATAATTACCTACCTCTAAACTAATTAAATATTTACAACACAAATTAATTAAATTAATCAATGTAAACTAATTAAATAAGTACAAAAAAAACTAAGTAGCTACAACTAATTAAGTACAACAAATAAATGACTAATTGCTAATTAAACTAATTAACTAGTCCTGGGAAGCGAGGGAGGTCCACGCATGCTCGATTTTTACTCGAATAACGTCCACTGTCTGCCTCTGAAAGCCTCTGTTGCACAACCCTCTCACTGATTTTCCTTTTCCAGATCAACTCTGCTCTGCTTCACAAGCATTCTACTCAAAATTCACTGGTGGCTGGCTGACCACCAGTAAGGGATTGCCATCCAACACTGATGGCCTGCTAGCTAGAAACAGTGGCCGGCCAACCACTGATGGTGCACAATTTCTTGCTGTAACAGAGAGCAAATAGAGCAAAGAGAGGGTATTCTCACAAGTTGTTTGTACTCTGTATCCCTCCTTATCATCAAAAGAAGCTCAAAAGAGTGGTACACTTGGTTCAAAGACCATCAATAATGGTAAGGATATCAAATTTTCTACTAAATAAATGATCAAATGTCTCACATGGGTATGGAGTGAGACCCACACCCATGAGAGACATTTGATCATTTATTTAGTAGAAAATTTGAGACCTATAGCATTTTTTCTTTCTACACTGTAGACATCCCATTTTTGACGGCCCTTATAACTTGAACGTCTTTGTAGGCACACTCGATGATGAACGTATTTGCTTGCCAAGTGCTCGAAATCCTTAGCGGAACGCCACAACTTTGAGCCTTTTAAATCCTGCACCTTTTTTTGTCTCAGTTTTGGACCAGGACTTGGTATTTCTAGCTTGCACCCTTTGGTGGCCTGCCGGCTATCCCTAGAGGCTGCCGGCTATCACTTTTGCGCTGCTGCCCACCAGTGATGGCCAACTGGCCACTAGTGTTTTCTACAGATATTTTATACCAGCTGTGCTAGCTGTTTGCACAGATGTACACATTTGTCCACACGTGGAGGGCTGGATCTCCTTGTAGAGATTTCATGTTTTCTATATATAGAGACCCCCTCTCTCTTGTAGCAAGGTTAGAAAATTTTGAACTCAAAATTTGTCCTCTCTCTAGTATATCTCTACACTTTAGCCTCAAATTCCTTAACCTTTGCCTATACACCCTTAACATAATTCCACCATCTTTGAGCTGAGGTGTTCTTGAGCTTGGTTTGAGCTCTAGAGGGTGTACTTGTTTGGTTTTGTAGCTTGGAATTACTTTTCTCTTCAAGAGGTATAATATTTGCTTTATTAGCTTGCTTTGCATACTTGTTTTTCTATCTTTTTCCCCACTGTTTTGGGCTGTTTTTGAGCTATAAAAACTCTGTCTTTGTGGGTTGAAATTTTTGATTTTAGGCCATTTAAGGTAGTGGGTGGTTCACCCTTATTTGTACCTTGTTTGTAAGGCATTTCCACTTGTGTTTCCCTCTTTCAAACCATCTTTTTCCAAGCTTTTAAACACTGATTTTCAGAGCTTTTTCAGTGGTGAAAATCATGTTTGAAGTCCAAATTTGGAGGGGTTAGCATCCTCTCCTTCTGTCTTGTTTGCTAGCCTAGTTGGTGCCATGTGTCAGCTTGTTTTTCTAGCTTGCTTTAGCTTAATTCCAGCATGTTTTAGGCTCTGATTTGGACTGTTTTAACTTTGTTTTCGGTTGGTTAAGTCATTTAAGTCTTGTTTTGCATGCTTCTAGTGTAATAGTCCTTACAAGCTTAATGTTTTAGGCCTTTAGACACCACTTGTTTGAGTTGATTGCATTGTTTTAGTTGTTTTTCTCACTTAATTTTAGCACTAATAATCTCTGCAATCTCCCTCCTTTCTTGGCTTTTAATTTTGCTTTGAAAGTGGTTTCAAGTCACTTGCTTGCCTAAGTGTGAAATTGAGGTTTCATACTTAATGGTTTAATCCCTTAGGGGGTTCATTACCAATGGTATGATGCTTCTTTCATATCCAAAGCAGCTTGTGTTTTGAGCTCTCTTTCCATTAGAGGACTTTAATTCACCTTTTGGACTTAATTGGATTAAAGAATGGTTTGTAAGTTAAAATGAGTAACTAAAACTTGGGATTAAAAGTGAGCAAGATAATAACTTGGTGTGTTCAATCGGACATTAATTGAACACATGTAGCTTGGACCATTTCATACTTGTTAGTGATGAAATGATTCAAGTCTCCAAGGTCACCTTCTTTCCTTGATCTTTCATGAAAGGGAGGAGGCTTGTGTCTTGTTTTGCATTTATTGAGCTTGCACATCTTGAGTCACAAGCCATCATGCAATGAAAGTGCTTGAGTTGGTGGTTTGTGGCTTAGGTTCACAACTCCTAGGATTTGTTTATGAAAATGAGGGATGAGTTGTGCAAAAAATTATTGAAAATACCCTGTATATGCTCTGTTTGTCCTCTATTACAGCAAGATGAACCTGTGCATCAGTGGTCGGTAGACCACTTTTCATGGCCGGCAGACCATCTTTGATGGCCGGTAGGCCACTTTCATAGCCGGCAATCTTTACCAGTGGCCGGCTGGCCACTGATGCAAATCTCAGCAGAGTGTTGGTAAGGTGGAGCAAAATTGGTTCTGGAAATGTTCAATTATGCAACCAGACGCTTTCGGGAGCAAAATGATGGTCTTTTCGGGCAATATTCGAGCATGCGAATGTACATCCTTTGTTTCCTGAGGTAGAGTAGTTAGATGCTTAGTCTAATTGCTTAGTTTACTTACATTTGTATTGTAATTATTTAGTGAGCTAATTAATTCAAGTGTTGTAATAATTAGTTAATAAGCTTAGCTAATAATTCATTTTGGTTTGTAATAGTTAGCTTAATTAGCTTAGCTTAATTAGTTGCTAGTTAGCTTAGTTTATTTATTCAGACTCTCCTTCGCGAGGGTAGTAATGTTGTAATAATGTGTATGTCTTCCAACCCCATGTCTTTCTCCTTTTTTTTTTTTATCCGTTTTTGATGGTTAGATTAGGGACATCATGTTTCGATTAGCATACCTTATGTTTGCATCCATTCATCTTGTATTGCATGCACCGAGACTCGGCACATCATTCAAATTGCATTGTCGTTTAAATACATACTTTGAATACGTGCTTATGCCGCATGTTACCAAATTGCTGCAAATAACATGTTAAGTAACCGAGCCTATTTATTTATATTAGCCATCTTGCATAGTTAGGAATTATGCATATTTTTCTAACTCATATCTTTTTGGCATGGAGTACTAAGTGAGTTTTTAGTGCTTTAGTATACTTGCATAAGTGTTAATGATTGCCATGACTAGCATACTTGCCACGAGGCTAAGTACTTTATTGCTACAACTGTTTGAGTGCCTGTGGATGAAGGCTTGTTGCTTGAAATGGAATGATTCAATGAATGTACATTTAAGCCCTTTTGTCAAGTGGCAAATTCGCAAACTTTAAGTCTGCTTTATTAAGTGGCAAAATCAAACTCTTTTTAAAAAGCAAACATGAAATTGAATTGTTCCAATTTGAGCAAACTAGTCTATACTTGCTTGTGTGCATCACATAGTAAATGCTAGCCTAATAAAACCGGAACAAGAGCATATAATGTTGATAAAAATCATATCATGATTAGTAGAGACCGATCTTTGATTGGGAGAGTGGGGATGCTCAAATGTATTCGTGACCTTCTCCTTTCGTACCTAAGTTCCCGAGCCGAGGCAACTTTGGTGATGACAGACACGTGGCCATTGACACGAGTCATGGGTTTCCTAAATTTTACAAAAACAAAAAATATTTAGGTGGCGACTCTGTATCTGGCAAAGCAGTTCAATTTTGGCATTTTTTTTATTCAAAATCAATTTTCCAAAAGATTTTCTGGATTTGGACTCTTTGGTGTTTATCAATTTCACATTGCACTTGTGAGATTAGATTCAGAACTGTGAGAGTCCGAACTGTAGGGCTTTCTTTCAAACTTCTGAAAAGGGGCACGAAAAAGTCGAGCTACAGTTTCTGGCGACTCCGCTTGGAAGTTAGAGAACTTGACTCGAACTCATGATATGAAATTTTATCTATACTTATATGTTTCTTTGCATTCGTGCGCCTAAGTCACTGTGTTTGCCATCTGCTATTCCTGGACGGTTTGCCAGAGGCTTGCTTGAAAAGTTACCAAAAGGTTGACCAGTCGTGGGCTCTGCCATGATAGGAACATAACCCTTGGATCTGGACTACCGCTGTACCGCTTGATCCTCCTTTCACTTCTCGGTGTCAGGTGTGAAAGGTATATTAGGTAGTCTTGCTGAGGTACCATTTTTGACTATTTGGCCTAGTTGCATATTGAAAACCATAGAGACCGTTCCAAACTAGGATAGGATGCTTACCCGAATCCAGGATTGCGTAAAACCGTACTATTTGAATAGTGAACCCTAGTTCTTGACGAAACTAGGACAGGGTAACCCTACCCCCTCATAGGTGTGTTTTGGCTCTTACTTAACTGGTATGTGCTTTTAGAGTGAAACTCTATAGGAATGTATGCATCAGTTACAAGTTTGGGTATCAAATTTGGGGGTAGAATTTAGTGTTGAGTGCAGTCCTATCAGCTTTTGATTACAAACTGTGTGTTGTTCACATTTGAGCTAAGGTGTTGTGCGGTTTTTGATTTTCGCTTTCCTTTTTCTTTATTTCTTTTTGCTAAGTAGTTTATCGCAATTGCTTCAGACAGTTCGGATACCCCCAAGCACTCTGGACCCGTGTTAGGAGACTTTACAGATCCGAAGATCTTGTGAGGGGATAACCTGTGTTTGCTGCGCTCCCACCAGTTACCAGATGGAGGAGGGTTAGGCATAATTCACCAGTTCAGCAATCACCTGCATCCAGTCCGGGACAATCTTCTATATCTAAGTCAGCCAGAGATTACTCGCTTATTCAAATGACTTAGTACCCTGCAGCCAGTATGGAGTACTTGATTCGTCATCTCCAGCAAACTGTTGAAACCATGCAACAAGATGCTGCCCGCCAAGCTGAAGTTACAACCCACCAAGCCGAAGTGATAAACAGGCTGTAGCAACAGCAACCACAACCGGCAGCGGCTTCTGCATCTCATGCACCTCCTGCGGGTATCCCAGCACCCGGAATTACTGCTAATGTCCAGGTTGAGAATCAGGGCAACCCAGTAGACCCCATCCCATCACAAGCCTCCAAGGCACCAGTGTACCAAACTGAGGCGCCGTTTGAATTTGAAGTTGACCCGACCGTATTGATGGTCAACAAGTTAGAGAAGCTTCTCAAGTGGGCACAGGGTGTGAACTCTATCCCGACATCGAAGATGGACACACCAACTCTGCAGTAACCTTGCCAGACCAGTTTAAAATGCCACACATAGATCGGTTCGATGGCTCTTGGATCCCATGGTTTATTTGCGGTTGTTCTCCGATATCCTGCCGCTGATGGGCCTCACCAGACTTCAAAAGCTGTCACTTTTCGGTCGGACCTTGTCAGGCATAGCGGCTATCTGGTATGCAAAATTGGAGGACTCTGTGAAGCAAAGCTGGGATGAAATGGCTGAGGCCTTCATCGCACAATACTCATACAATACACAGATCGAGGTCATAACCCGTGATCTTGAGGCAACTCGTCAGGTGCCAAAGGAGGGCTTCTTAGACTTTGTAACAAGGTGGAGGGCCAAGGCTTCGATGATGACTACCAGGCCATCTAAGAAAGATCAAATCAGGATGATGGTCCATAATCTGCAAGGGAAATTATTATAGAAGATGATTGTCTTACCATTGTTCACATTCACTGAGCTCCATGAGATAGGGGTTCAGATTGAAGATGTAATGAAATAGAGGTTGATAACTGATGAGAAGGAGCAGCCCAAGAGGCCTTTTGCACGCAGTTCCAATGCAACCACTAGTGGAAGCACAACTGCGCGGCCATCTACTGTGAATGTCGTCATTACTACAGCCAAGACCACCAACCCTTTCGCCAGCACAACTCCACAAACCTCAAACAACCAGGCCCGATCTCAAAGGGTCTTTACCCCACTCTATATGCCTTTATACCAAGCCCTGAGGGTGTTGATAAAAAATGGACACCTCAAGCCGTTAGACCAACGCCCATTACCCGATCCTCTCCCACCTAAACACAACCCAGCCAAATATTGTGCTTTTCACCAACAGCACGGTCACGACACCGACCAATACTATAGGCTGCGTCATGAGATTCAAGATCTCATTGATAACGAGGTGATAGCACCACTCCAAAAGCCAAATGTAACCACCAATCCCTCTCCCGACCCATAATCAAGTTTCCCCACCTCGGAACCTAAATCTAATACATACACTGGCCATCCCAAACGACCCAAGCGTATATATTACTGTAGACACCCCATTTTTGACCGTCATCAAGACTTGGTTGTGCTTGCAGGTACACCCAACAACTAGTTCGATTGCTCGCCGAGTACTCGACTGCTACGGCGAAACATCACAGGTTTGAGCTTTCCAAACCTTGTATCCTTCCTACCCTTTTTTTGGACCTTGTATTGGCCCTTTCTACATGCTTTGTGGAAGGCACTGCCGGCCTCTTTTTGGCCCTGCCGGCCATGCCTTTGCCACTGCCGGCCATTGATGATGCCTGTCGGCCATCAATGAGCCACTGCCGGCCACCACTGATGGCCGGCAGACCCCTTGTCTCAGCAGGTTTTACGCCAAATCTTTTGAGCCAGCTGGTTTTCACTCCTCTCCTCTCTATACACGTGTATGGGGGGATGAAGCTCTTGCCAAGCTTGTTTAACAAGCTTTTTCTTGTTTTTCTTCTATATAAGGAGAGGCCCTCTCTCCTTAGCAGAGGTTCAGCCATTTTAGAGAAGAAAGATCTCTCTCTCTCTCCATATTTCTCACTCTCTCTCTCTATATTGCATAGAATAGTGCTCTAAAGTCCATTTTTCTTGCACTTTTACACTACAACACATAGAGATACACCATCATCTTTGAGTTGAGATTCTTGAGGGGGTTACTTGAGCTCTGAAACTTGGTTTTTGGCCCCTGAGATTGCAGGTTTCGAAGGTGGTCTTCAAAGGTGAGTTTCTTCCCCTTTTTAGCATTTATTTGTACCTCATTTTGGCCATCCTTGCATATTGTTTTAGGCCTTTCTTTCAACTGAAAAAAGTTTTATATTTAAATGCTTTTGAAGTTTGTTTAAGGTCCTTTTGGTGTTAGGGGTGTATAACCCTCTTGTATGCTTTGTTTGGCCTTGTTTTGAGCCATGCTTTAAGGCCTTTGAGCTAGGCTTTGTTTGGCCTTTTAGCCACTGAAATCCAGTAGATTTTCAGTGGTAGGCATGTAGTTTTGAGGTCTCAAATCAGAGGGGGTGCCCCATTCTCTTCTTGTTTTTGTTTGCTTGTATTATTGGCCTATCAAAGGAGCATCTATCCCTTTACTTTTGAGGCTTGGTTTAGGCCCTTTTTTGTGACTTTTAAGACCTACCTAGACTCTGTCCATGGCTGGTTTGGTCATATTTTGCATGCTTCTTGTATGTGTAGTGTAATCTCATTTGTGGCTCATCAAAGTAGCATGTTTGCCTAGCTTATGTTGAGTCCATTTCAGTATGTTTTTGGTGATGTTTTTCCATGACATAACTCTTTCTAAAGTGGGTTTGGTCATCTTTTGCATGCTCTATATACTTGTAGAACAAATCTTGCTTACTAGCTTTATGTGCATGATGTTTTGACTCATCATTCTAGCATGTTTTGGCTTTGCTCCAGCATGATTTTATTCTTATTTTGGATTGTTCTAGGACTTTTTTGGGCTTCCATGGTCATACCACTCATGTTTTGTATAGCTATAGTGTAAATGCTTTGGCTAGCCTTGGGTTTTGAGGCCCCTACCATGCCATGCATGTGATATTTCCATGCTTTGCCATCATTTCGAATGTTATTTCAATCCATGAAATGTGGTCATACACCTGCATTTGACATGCTTTCAATGTCTTAGAGAGTTTGTGTTTTATGCCTCATGAATGGATCATTGTGCATGTCTCTATGCTTAGGTCTTTGGGATGCCATCTCAGTGGGTTTTTGGGGTTATTATGCCATGCCTTAACTCTAATTTTTGTTAGTTGAGTCATCCCATACTTGGTCTTAATAGGTGTAGTGTAATCCACCTTATTTGCCTTGTATACATCATGCCTCATGCTCACCATGCTAGCTTGTTTTGGTTTCCTTCCATGCATGTTTTAGTCTCATATTAACATGTACTAGGATTGTTTTGGGTTGCCCTTGCCATATCCTTCATGCTTTGTATATCTGTAGTGTAATTGGCCTTGCAAGCTTTGTATTTTGTTGACTCATGCATGCTATCTTTGAGCTATTTAGATGATTTGGCATCACTTAATACCTCATTTCAGAGCCTATAGCATTGCCATATTCCCACTTCAATCATGCTTTAAGTACCTTTGAGTGTTGTGCATTATTGCCTAGTTTATGGCTTAGCTTGTATGCTTGCATACTTGCGTGCCTAGGTCTTTGGGCCCTCATCTCAGCATGTTTAGGTACTCATTCTGACTTATTTAAGCTCTGTCCATGCTTAGTTCATGCATTTGTGCCATGTATTGCATGCCTCCTTTGTAATCCTCTTTGATAGCTCCATGCTTTAAGAACCTTCGCATGCTTTACTTGTGTTGTTTAAATGATTTGGTATCATTTATCATCCCATTTCAGTGCACTTAGTGTTGTTACACTTCCATGCTTTCCACTCTTTAGGTGTTCTTGAGAGTTGCATCTTTATGCCTTAATTGGTGAGCCAATTGGCATGCATACTTGTATGTGTTTTTGGTGCCTTTATCTTAGCATTATGGCCACTGATTTGGGCATAGCTGAGGTTTGCCCATTTTGGTTTAAGTCCACCCTTGCTTGTTGTTGCATGTTTGTCTTGCATATTGTTGTATGCTTGTTACATCTTTGCATGTTGTCGCATGCTAGTTCCATTACATGTTGTCGCATGTTTATTACACTGCATTTTGCATGCTTAAGTCATATTGCATGATTGCATGTTCAAGTTAGCATTGTTTATGCCATCCTTGCATTGCATTGTTGTTTGGATTAAGTGTTAATCCAAGCATGAGAAATGAGGAACGTTTCACACTTCAAGTGATGAAACGTGCCTCAATTCTCGGTCGCCGACGCTCTTGATTATCCATGATAGAGTTCTAGGCAGTTATGTGTTTATTTGTTCATTCATTTTATATTGATTTACACAAGTTGGATCTTTGGCCATCATGCATCGAGATGCGTGATTGATGGTCGTGGATCCGATTATGCATCTCCCTTGATGTTTTGAGGTGATATGGGGTGGCATAGTGCGTACATACCCTTGGGAGACTGTAACAACCCTCATACTGATTACCGATTAATTACCGATTACTGTTAAACGGAGACTGAATATGATTGGTAATTGAACCGACTGAATTACTGAACTGACTGACTGAAAAACTGGAACTGATTAATTGACTGTGTTTGTTTGACTTGCATTGCCTATCTGTTTAACTGTTTAACTATCTGTTCAGGTGTATATGTTTAAAACTGTTAATCGAAGGCCCTATCGGCGGCCAAACCTGAAATTGATAGATGTTTTATGATCAGTAGAATTTATGTGAATTAATGGTATATTTAATTGAAAATCGATTTGGTACGATTAAATTAGATAAAATAAGCTAAATCAAAGAGTTGGCCTTATTTACCGTTTTGCCACCTAGTGGCCCTTTCCATATAAAACATATATTGAGCCTTATACACTTCAAA
Source organism: Camellia granthamiana (assembly GCA_036172215.1). Lineage (NCBI taxonomy): Eukaryota > Viridiplantae > Streptophyta > Magnoliopsida > Ericales > Theaceae > Camellia > Camellia granthamiana. Next base: position 30,424,628 of record CM069913.1, on the reverse strand, counting down.
CAAAACATTTCCTCAGCCCATTTTGAGCTCAAAACCGACTTAGAGAGAGAGAAAACAAGAAGATTGATTTCACATAAGAGTTGGCTTGAATCTTTGAAGAATTGAAGTGTAGATTGCTGAATTGAGCCTCTAGTCTTGTGATTGAGGATCTAAGGTAGAGTAATTGCCTTCTTGTTTATGAATTGAATCACTCCTTGCATGGTTTAGAGGATTATTAAAGATTAGAGCCAAGATATGGCTTATAATGTTGAATTGAGGCTCATCTCTTGCATGCATGCTTGTATTGAGGAATTTAAAGTTGTTTTCATGGCAAATGTTACATGCATGCTCATATTTATGTTTAAGCCCATGATTTCACCATGTTTTAAGAAGAATTGACTCATCAAAGACATGTAATGGCTTCATATGTTGAGTTGAGTTAGAATTCATGCATGCATGTGTTTATCCTTGCATTGTGAGGTTGGATTTCATGGAAATCTTGCATGCATGTTCATATTCATGATAAAAACCATGATTTCATTTTGTGTCTGAAGAAAAGAGCTCAGTTGAGCTAACATTTGAGGTTTTGAATTGATGGAATTCATGGATAGTGCATGTTCTTCATGTTTATGAAAATTGTTTTGAAAATGAGTTTAATGGAACTACCTTTGGGCTTTGAATTCTCAAATTGATCTTTGAAACATGTTATACATTGAGTTTTAAAGTGTTTTCTAGAAAATTAGCCCAAAAGGATCGAATTTGATACATTGAAAGTTGATTTTGATCTTGGAGTTCAAATCTGGAATTTCCAGATTTTGGTCGTCCGCTCGAGCGGAGGAAGTGTCGCTCGAGCGGGGAAATCGAGCTCCCAGCATCTCTCACTGCTTTACAGTCCGCTCGAGCGGGGTATTGTACGCTCGAGCGGAGGCTTGTGTCACACTGTCACGACCCAAACCCGGCCCTATGGGTTTAGCACCGTAACTGGCCAGTAATCCGAGATTACCGAAGGCCTGCAGAACAGTAATACAGTAAAACAGAGTACAGGGCCTGGCGGAAGCCAATACAGTAAATAACTAGTGTCCATTGAGCTGTGAAAATCTGTATGCCCAAAAACGTTTTTCGTGCATTCATTCAGTTCAAACAGTACAGTCTATATATACAATCATATACAACCATTCAGTACGGGGATCTATTCCCTCGATAACAGTGCAGTAAAACAGTAAACAGTTTATACAATTATACAAAACAGTCAAGAGACAGGTGGGGGACACAAAAACACCCCAAGCCATAGCATGGCAACACGGAACCTCGCGGTGAGGCACATAGGCTGGCTTGACAAAACTGGGGGACTAACCCACGCTCCTAGCTCCGGTCTGGCTGCTGAGAACCTACATATATATATAAACAGTGAGCTAAAGCCCAGTGAATAACAATAAGTGTAAAGAGGTTATGAATGAATGTCCTTACAGTAATGAAATCAATTCATTATACAGTATTTCGATCTTTCGGTATTTTAATCAATCAACACTTCAATCAATCAATCATATGTGGTACATCCATTAGCCTATAAACAGTAGGTCCAGAAGGACCGGGTCTTAACAGACCCAACAGTAGTGATGGCCATCATTCAATAAACAGTATGGTTCCACAAGGAAACCGACAGAGCTCTGTAACAGTCAATAACAGTAGGTGCTAAGGATGCCACAGTACAGTTCAGAAATAAAGGACATACATTCATTCAATAAACAATATCAGTTCATTAAACAGTTCAGTTCAGTATTCAAAGATAACCATTTTGAACATATCTTTACACAATCTGTTACTCACAGAGATTGGGCTAATAGCAGCTAGAGCGCGTCCCCGAAAGCCAACCCTAAACAGTCAATAAAGAGAACACACACTAAGTTTCATAGTCGGGAAGGATGATAATTAAATCCCTAAATTTCCTCGGTGTGGTTCTATGTCCAAATCCTCAATAAAATGCCTTAAACTAGGCCTAAGAATGCCTAGGATGAGATGAGGATGCAAAAATACACTTGGAAGGCATTTTTCAAAAGTTGCTGAAAATAGGAGCCTCGCTCGAGCGAGCCTTCCTTCGCTCGAGCGAGCTTCCAAAATCAAAGGCTTAGCTCGAGCAAGAAATCCTTCGCTCGAGCGACCTTCATGAACAGTAAAAGTACTGGTTGCTGGATTTTTACGCGCGATACCACGCTCGATGCTCGCTCGAGCGGAGCCCTGAATAAAGGTGCTCGCTCGAGCGAGGAATCCTTCGCTCGAGCGAGGAAGCAAAATCTGGAATTTCCAGATTTGTCTTCCAAGTTCGAACCAAGCATTCTACCATCCAAAACTCAACCTCTTGGGCCCAAATTCTGGGAAAACATTTCAAACTCATAGTACAACAAGTTTTAAAGCTCAATTTATGAATTCAAGCCCCAAAGGTTGGTCAATTAAATCCAACATTCAAACCCAATTTCAAGAACAATCTTTAAACATGTAATGCATGAACTTTAAACCAAAATCAAGGTTCAAATCTTGCTCTATTGAGCTCCAATCTTTGAAAACAACTTGAAAACATGGACTATGATAAAAACATGGACATGCATGTATCATTCTCAAGAATTCAACTTCAAAAGTCCACAAATTCAACATGCATGCATGAATTCTAGCATGAATCAACCTATGGACTCAAACATGGTTTAATTCTACAATTGAGCAAGAATCATGCAAAATGAAGCTCCAAGATGACAAGAAGACAATGAATTCCTTACCTAGAGTGTTGATTTCAAGTCTAGCAAGCTTAATTTAGCCAAGTTACACTTTAATTCCAAGCAATTTCTACAAGATGAGCTTAATACTTCTCTTAACTCTCACTCTCCCTTGTTTCTCTTGTTTGGTCGGTTGAGAGGCAAGAAAATGGCTGAGGGAAAGCTTCAATTCAAGTGTATAAGGCTCTATTATAATATTAAACAATGGGTCCACTAAGGTGGCAATGTGGTAAATAAGTCCAAGTCTCAATTAACTCATTTAAATCTAATTTAATCATTCCTAATCAGTTTTCAGATAAATATACCATAAAATCACAAATATTCTACTGATTCCAAAACACTAAACGATTCCTAATTCGGCCGCCGATAAGGCCTTCAATTAGCAGTTTAAACATATAAATTCTAACAGATAAGCAATCAATCAACAGATGCAACATGCAATGCAACATATAAACTCATTCAAATTCAGTTTCGATTTCAATCAGTCTATTCAGTACCTCAGTTAATTCAATTATCAGTCATTAGCGGTTCAATTTAGCAGTAATCAGTATATAATTCAGTGGTTAATCGGTAATCAATACGAGGGTTGTTACAGTCTCCCCTCCTTATAAGGAGTTTAGTCCTCTAAACTCGAGTTACCTTCAGTTTGGAAGAAAACAGGGTTCAGTGGAAACAGTTCTGGGTATCTTTTAGCCATGTCATCTTCCCTTTCCCAAGTGGCATACACACCACCATGGTTCTGCCAATCAACTTTCACTAGCGGGATCTCTTTGTTTCTCAGTTTCTTGATCCGTCGGTTTACAATCTGTATAGGCCGTTCCTCGTAAGTGTAGTCATCACTCAACACTATTCGAGTAGGCTCAATCACATGGAATGGATCCCGGAGATAATCTCTCAACATCGAAATGTGGAAGACGTTATGCATATGCTCCATTTCAGGAGGAAGTGCAACTTGATACGCCACCGGATTGATTTTCTCAACAATCTCATAAGGTCCAACGTATCTCGGCGCTAACTTGCCTTTGACTCCAAAACGAGTTTGGCCTTTCATTGGTGTCACTTTCACAAAAACGTGATCACCCACTTCATACTCTTGGTCTCGTCTTCTAACATCTGCATAACTCTTCTGTCTACTCTGTGCAGTTTTCAATCTTTGCTGTATCAGTTTCACCTTTTCAGTTGTTTCATACACAATCTCGGGCCCAAGCAACGGCCCATCTCCAACTTCTGCCCAGCAGATTGGAGATCTACACTTTCTGCCATACAATGCCTCGAAAGGCGCCATACCAATACTTGAATGGTAGCTGTTGTTGTAGGCGAATTCAGCCAATGGCAAATGACTTTCCCAGTTTCCCTGAAAATCAAGGACACACATTCTCAATAAATCTTCTAAAGTCTGGATGGTCCTTTCTGACTGTCAATCTGTCTGAGGATGATAGGCACTACTCAGCCTCAATTCAGTACCCAATGCAGTCTGTAGGCTTTGCCAGAACCTCGATGTAAACTTCGAATCCCTTTTCTGGAGCGGGGTAATCCAACGATAAAATCCATCGTGATATGCTCCCATTTCCATTCTGGTATGGGTAAGGGCTGCAATAATCCAGCAGGTCGTTGATGTTCAGCTTTGACTTGTTGGCAATGAAGACATTTGGACACAAAGTCGGCAATTTCTTTCTTCATTCCCGGCCACCAGAAATTCAACTTCAAATCTTGATACATTTTCGTATTCCCTGGGTGGATAGAAAATTTTGAATTGTGGCCCTCTTGCAGAATTCTTCTTTTCAGTTCAGTGTCATTCGGTACACACAGTCTTTCTTGAAATTTCAGTACATTGTTCTCAAATTTGTACCCCGGTCTCGGTTTAGACTCTCTTTCTTCGATGATCTTTTTCAAGTAATCATCCAATTGCTGTTTCTCCTTAATTTCTTCGATCAATGCTGGTTGAGCAGAAATAGCAGCTAAGGTTCCACCTTGTTCCTTCAAAACAATTTCAATTTCAGACTTTTCAAGATCACAAAGCAACTCTTTCTGTCCAGTCAGCAAACAGGCTAAGTTCCCAATCGATTTTCGGCTCAAAGCATCGGCAACGGTGTTGGCTTTTCCCGGATGGTACAAAATCTGTAGGTCACAATCTTTTATCAGTTCAAGCCATCTCCGCTGTCTCATATTCAGTTCTTTCTGAGTGAAAAAGTACTTCAGGCTCTTGTGGTCAGTATATACTTCACATGTCGCCCCATAAAGATAGTGACGCCAGATTTTCAATGCAAATACCACTGCGGCAAGTTCTAAGTCATGGGTCGGGTAGTTCTTTTCATGTGGTCTCAACTGTCGGGAAGCATAAGCGATAACTCTCCCATTCTGCATTAAAACACACCCCAAACCCTTATGAGAAGCATCACTAAATACAGTATAACCATCCGTACCTGAAGGTAGAGTCAGAATTGGTGCAGTCACAAGTCTAGTTTTCAACTCCTGAAATGCTGACTCCCGTTGGTCAGTCCAGTCAAATGATATCCCTTTCTGTGTCAACTGAGTCAGAGGTAAGGCAATTTTGGAGAAGTCTTTGACAAATCTTCTGTAATATCCAGCCAATCCCAAAAAGCTTCGGACTTCAGTCACGTTGGTTGGTCTAGGCCAGTTCACTACAGCTTCAATTTTCTGCGGATCAACAGAAATTCCATCTTTGCTAACAACATGCCCCAAAAACATAACATGATCAAGCCAAAATTCACATTTAGACAGTTTACCATACAGTTTCTGTTCTCTTAAGGTTTGCAGGGCAAGTCTCAGATGGTGTTCATGTTCTTCTACAGTCTTAGAATAGATCAATATGTCATCAATGAATACCACAATAGAATCATCAAGGTATGGTTTAAAAATTCTGTTCATGAGGTCCATAAATGCAGCTGGGGCATTCGTGACTCCGAACGGCATAACTAAAAATTCATAATGACCATACCTCGTTCTAAAAGCAGTTTTGTCAATGTCTTCCGGTTTAACTTTCAGTTGATGGTACCCCGATCTAAGGTCAATCTTGGAAAACACTTGTGCACCCTGTAGCTGATCAAATAAATCATCAATACGCGGTAAGGGATATTTGTTCTTTACAGTTACCTTGTTCAATTCGCGGTAATCAATGCACAGTCTCAGTGAGCCATCTTTCTTCTTTACAAACAGGACAGGTGCACCCCACGGTGAAGTACTGGGTCTGATAAACTTCTTGTCTAACAGTTCCTGCAATTGTACCTTCAATTCTTTCAGTTCAGTTGGAGCCATTCTGTAGGGAGCTTTAGACATTGGCTGTGTACCCGGAATCACATCAACAGTAAATTCAACTTCCCTATCAATCAAATCCCCTGGCAGATCATCTGGAAACACATCTGGGAATTCTCTGACTATAGGAATGCAATTCACATCAGTTTTAACATTATCATTAGCAGATACAGTCAGTACAGAACACAGATATCCTTTACATCCCTTTCTAATCAATTTGACAGCTTTTACAGAAGAAATCAAATACGGAGGAGGTACTACTCCAACTCCACTAAATACGAATTCAGGTAAACCCGGTGGACGGAACACTACTTGTTTTGTTACACAATCTATAGTGGCATGATATTTTTGTAGCCAATCCATCCCCAATATCACATCAAAATGATCTATGTTCAACGGTAGTAAGTCAATAAACAGATGCATATCCCCAACAATAATTTCACAAGCAGGATACATATATGCACATGTCATGGATCCTCCAACAGGTGATGATACAGCTAACAAGTAATTCATAGGTTCTAAGGGTCTATTCAATTTCCGTGAAAAAGCATGCGACACATAAGAATGTGTAGACCCCGAATCAATCAATACATATGCATTTTGAGCACAAATAGAGAGGATACCTGACACAACGGTCTCAGTATTCTGAACATCTCCCGGTACTAGGGCGAATACTCGGCCCTGCCTCATAGGCTCTTTCCCGGTAGCTTTGGGGTTAGGCTTTGGCGCTGCATTTGATGCTGCTGCGCTCGGTGTAGCTTTACTACTAACTGGTGGAGCAGAAGGGCAATCTTTAATTCTGTGGCCCACCTTGCCACATCTGAAACAAGCTCCAGAAATCTGGTAGCAAACCCCTTTGTGCTTATTGCCACATACGGAGCAGGGTGGAATAAATCCACTCCCTTGGCTGGGGCTAGTTGTTGACCCCGTATTCTGTTTCTTGTTCAACTGATTGTGCTTGCCTTTCTTAAATTTGAAACCCTGTCGTTTGCCATGCCATTCAGTTGTTGGTGTTTCAGATTGTTTCACTGCTGCAATATTTGACTCGGCCATCAATGCACGGTCGAGCACACCCACATAAGTTGGCATTTTCAAAACATTTATTCGGTCCAGTATAGCAGCACTAAGGCCTCCTTCAAACCTTCTGGCCTTCTTATATTCAGTGTCCACCATCTGTGGTGCATATCTAGCAAGTTCAGTGAATTTCTTCTCATACTCGGCAACAGACATTGTGCCCTGTTTCAGTTGTTCAAACTCCGTTACTTTTCTGTCCCTGATGCACTGAGGGAAATACTTTTCAAAGAAGGACTCCTTGAACTGAGCCCAAGTTATAATAGCATTTGTGCCGCGGGTTAACATCCACCACCTTCTTGCTTCTTCCTGAAGAGTGAAGGTTGCTAACAGTACTTTATTGGCTTCAGAGCACGGAAACATTTCAAACAACTTTTCTGTTTCAAGCACCCAAGCTTCAGCCTTTAGCGGTTCCAAGCCTCCCTGAAAGGACGGCGGTTTCAGTTTGCTGAACTTATGAGTCAGTGCAATAATGTCCACCTCATTAGCATTCACATTCTGTACATTTTGTTCCGGTTGCACCGGAGGAGGAGGAGGTGGGGGCTGTTGGTTCTGTTGTTGATCTAGTCTTTCAAGTACCAATCCCATCATTTGTTCTAGTCTGGCCATTCTGGCCTCAGAGGATGATGATTCAGGTTCATTTGCATTATCCATTCCGCTATAAGCAGTTATAACAGTTATCATTATAAGCGGTTGTACACTTAAACAGTTCAACACTTTAACATATATTCAGTCAATCATAAGCACACACTTTTCAAGTTCATGAGATGCCCTAATCACTTTCCTAGGACACCCTATAGCTCATTTGGACACGTGTGTGCGGTATAACTCGTGGTTAAGTATCGCTCTGATACCACTCTGTCACGACCCAAACCCGGCCCTATGGGTTTAGCACCGTAACTGGCCAGTAATCCGAGATTACCAAAGGCCTGCAGAACAGTAATACAGTAAAACAGAGTACAGGGCCTGGCGGAAGCCAATACAGTAAATAACTAGTGTCCATTGAGCTGTGAAAATCTGTATGCCCAAAAACATTTTTCGTGCATTCATTCAGTTCAAACAGTACAGTCTATATATACAATCATATACAACCATTCAGTACGGGGATCTATTCCCTCGATAACAGTGCAGTAAAACAGTAAACAGTTTATACAATTATACAAAACAGTCAAGAGACAGGTGGGGGACACAAAAACACCCCAAGCCATAGCATGGCAACACGGAACCTCGCGGTGAGGCACATAGGCTGGCTTGACAAAACTGGGGGACTAACCCACGCTCCTAGCTCCGGTCTGGCTGCTGAGAACCTACATATATATATAAACAGTGAGCTAAAGCCCAGTGAATAACAATAAGTGTAAAGAGGTTATGAATGAATGTCCTTACAGTAATGAAATCAATTCATTATACAGTATTTCGATCTTTCGGTATTTTAATCAATCAGCACTTCAATCAATCAATCATATGTGGTACATCCATTAGCCTATAAACAGTAGGTCCAGAAGGACCGGGTCTTAACAGACCCAACAGTAGTGATGGCCATCATTCAATAAACAATATGGTTCCACAAGGAAACCGACAGAGCTCTGTAACAGTCAATAACAGTAGGTGCTAAGGATGCCACAGTACAGTTCAGAAATAAAGGACATACATTCATTCAATAAACAATATCAGTTCATTAAACAGTTCAGTTCAGTATTCAAAGATAACCATTTTGAACATATCTTTACACAATCTGTTACTCACAGAGATTGGGCTAATAGCAGCTAGAGCGCGTCCCCGAAAGCCAACCCTAAACAGTCAATAAAGAGAACACACACTAAGTTTCATAGTCGGGAAGGATGATAATTAAATCCCTAAATTTCCTCGGTGTGGTTCTATGTCCAAATCCTCAATAAAATGCCTTAAACTAGGCCTAAGAATGCCTAGGATGAGATGAGGATGCAAAAATACACTTGGAAGGCATTTTTCAAAAGTTGCTGAAAATAGGAGCCTCGCTCGAGCGAGCCTTCCTTCGCTCGAGCGAGCTTCCAAAATCAAAGGCTTAGCTCGAGCGAGAAATCCTTCGCTCGAGCGACCTTCATGAACAGTAAAAGTACTGGTTGCTGGATTTTTACGCGCGATACTACGCTCGATGCTCGCTCGAGCGGAGCCCTGAATAAAGGTGCTCGCTCGAGCGAGGAATCCTTCGCTCGAGCGAGGAAGCAAAATCTGGAATTTCCAGATTTGTCTTCCAAGTTCGAACCAAGCATTCTACCATCCAAAACTCAACCTCTTGGGCCCAAATTCTGGGAAAACATTTCAAACTCATAGTACAACAAGTTTTAAAGCTCAATTTATGAATTCAAGCCCCAAAGGTTGGTCAATTAAATCCAACATTCAAACCCAATTTCAAGAACAATCTTTAAACATGTAATGCATGAACTTTAAACCAAAATCAAGGTTCAAATCTTGCTCTATTGAGCTCCAATCTTTGAAAACAACTTGAAAACATGGACTATGATAAAAACATGGACATGCATGTATCATTCTCAAGAATTCAACTTCAAAAGTCCACAAATTCAACATGCATGCATGAATTCTAGCATGAATCAACCTATATGGACTCAAACATGGTTTAATTCTACAATTGAGCAAGAATCATGCAAAATGAAGCTCCAAGATGACAAGAAGACAATGAATTCCTTACCTAGAGTGTTGATTTCAAGTCTAGCAAGCTTAATTTAGCCAAGTTACACTTTAATTCCAAGCAATTTCTACAAGATGAGCTTAATACTTCTCTTAACTCTCACTCTCCCTTGTTTCTCTTGTTTGGTCGGTTGAGAGGCAAGAAAATGGCTGAGGGAAAGCTTCAATTCAAGTGTATAAGGCTCTATTATAATATTAAACAATGGGTCCACTAAGGTGGCAATGTGGTAAATAAGTCCAAGTCTCAATTAACTCATTTAAATCTAATTTAATCATTCCTAATCAGTTTTCAGATAAATATACCATAAAATCACAAATATTCTACTGATTCCAAAACACTAAACGGTTCCTAATTCGGCCGCCGATAAGGCCTTCAATTAGCAGTTTAAACATATAAATTCTAACAGATAAGCAATCAATCAACAGATGCAACATGCAATGCAACATATAAACTCATTCAAATTCAGTTTCGATTTCAATCAGTCTATTCAGTACCTCAGTTAATTCAATTATCAGCCATTAGCGGTTCAATTTAGCAGTAATCAGTATATAATTCAGTGGTTAATTGGTAATCAATACGAGGGTTGTTACACCCACGCTCGAGCGGGGGAGTTGACGCTCGAGCGGGGACCTTTGTTGCATGTCCGCTCGAGCGGGGAGACCTGCGCTCGAGCGGGGAACTGTTTTTCTGAAAATTCTGAAACTGCTTTCTGAATGCATCTTTGCATCCTCATCCCATTCCAGGCATTCTTAGGCCTAGTTTAAGACATCTTAATGAGGATATTGATGTAGAACACACCGAGGCAAATTAGGGATTAAACTATGATATCTCCCAACTGTATAGCTTAGTGTGTGTTCATCCTGTATACTGTGTAGGGTTGGCTTACCGAGGAGACGCTCTAGCTTACTGTAGCCCAGAACTCTGTGAGTAACAATTGTGTAAAGATATGTTCAAAATGGTTATCTTTCGAATACTGAACCGAACTGTTTACTGAACTGTTTACTGAACTGGAATTGTTTACTGAATGAATGTATGTCCTTTATTTCCGAACTGTACTGTGGCATCCTTAGCACCTACTGTTTACTGTTACTGTTACAGAGCTCTGTCGATTCCCTTGTGGAACCATACTGTTTACTGAATGACTGGCCATCATTACTGTTGGGTCTGTTAAGACCCGGTCCTTTTGGACCTACTGTTTATAGGCTAATGGATGTACCACATATCACTGTTTTGACTGAATAACTGTTATGGCCTGAAATATGAGCCACAAACTGAATGACTGATTGACTGAAATGACTGATTGACTGAAATGACTGAAAGACTGAAATACTGTTTAATGAACTGTTTTCATTACTGTAAGGACATTCATTCATAACCTCTTTACGCTTTATGTTATTCACTGGGCTTTAGTTCACTGCTCATATATATATGTAGGTGTTCAGGCACCGGACCGCCGCTAGGAGCGTCAGGCAAGCTTTAGTTTTGTCAAGCCAACCACTGTGCCTCACTGCGAGGTTCCGAGTATAATCAAGCTTAGACTGCTTTTGGGGTGTCTTAGCTTCACCCAACTATCATTGTACTGTATAGACTGTTACCGTACTGTATGGTCTGTTAACACTGTACTGCACCGTTTACTGTAATGTTAATAGGGATTAGGTCCCTGCACTGAATGTTTGTAAATGTTATGCATACTGTTCTGTACTGAAAGCATACATGCATGAAAAATGTTTTTGGCATACAGATTGTCACAGCTCAATGGACACTATTTATTTACTGTATTGGCTTCCGCCAGGCCCTGTACTCTGTTTTACTGTATTACTGTTCAGCAGGCCTTCGGTAATCTCGGATTACTGGCCAGTTACGGTGCTAAACCCATAGGGCCGGGTTTGGGTTGTGACAGAGTGGTATCAGAGCGATACTTAACCACGAGTTATACCGCACACACGTGTCCAAATGAGCTATAGGATGTCCTAGAAAAGACATTAAGGCATTGCATGGGCATGAAAAGTGTGTGGTTATGATATGACTGAATATATGCTACCGTGTTAAATTGTTTAAACGAATGACTGCTTGTACGATAAACTGTTTAAGTATGCAACTGTTTATATTCATAATTGCTGCCACTGCTTATAGTGAAATGAAACGAAACCTATATGCATACTTAAAGAAGTTAAATGGAATAACATGTAATGTTAATGTTGATACCGACTGTGGAAACCTATAAGAAAATGAACGTGTGAAAGTAAAGGGTCATGTGACCATACCTGAACTGAAATGAAAGTATACACACGTCTGATATGGAATAAAATGTGAAATCAGTGAGAACTTCCCTGTGTTGACCAAAGAATTATGTGGGAACCTAATTTGTGGAATGTTAAACCGTAGAGTCTCATGCCTTTGTTGAATGACCCGGAAAGTCCGATTGGAATCACGTTGGCCAGCGTTGCTTCGAGTCGGAAATTCTTGGTAAATTCCTGGGGAATGAATAGGTTAACTGAGAATCTGAAATAACAACAACAAGGGCGAGGATTGTGAACGAACTGAAACTTCTAATCTGAGGATTAACTGGCTAGAATGAATGATTGAGGCCTTAATTGAAAATCTGAGAGAGTAAAGGCAGACATACGTGCCTGAACCAACTGAATATGAACTGATGACACTAATACTGAAACCCAAATAAACTGAAACCACCGGAATTTCTGGGAGGTACTGAACCACTGAAAACTGAGACTTGGGTTTAGAAACTGAGAAAATATGTGAAGTTCTCTTCAAAAAAAAAAAAATGCTTTCCCCAATACATCTGAAATAGGAAAGTATCCGAGTTTGAACACTGGAGTAAAGTGACAGGACTGTGGTCGAATATGAGGTAAAACTTACCAGCTAATCTGATAGGCAACCCACATGATAGACACTGACTGGAAAAGAACTGGAGGTGGGAGTGACCTAGATGTGTTTGACATCGTCAACTGAAATTAGAAAGAATGAAACAGTAGTAACAGAAAGTGGAAACGACCGGTAAATCAATGACCTCCGTGAATGGAAAATCTCGGCAATAGCTTTGACCAATGAAGGTCAAAGAAGTAAGGTGAACAACGATATACTTATCTGTACCGTATGTGGGAAATACCAATGGGGCGTTGCCACCGCCTATCTGAAACTTATTCTAGGCATGGACAGGAGGGATATTTGCCTAAGTCTTGCCCACAAACTCAACTGAACGATAATGAGTCTAAATCTAGACCCTAGTTCCAAAGAATGCTCGGAACACTGAAAAGACGGACGTAGGTATTACCTGAAACAGATAAAATTGCTTATACGAACGTTTGTGTGGGGAATCGTATATTCCGTAATTTGGTATAGACTGCGAACATATTGATTGCGCTAATTGAACTACTGGAATTATGAACCATACACTGAGAACTGTTAGAACTTGTGAACAGCGAGAACTTGCTGAGTTAGGTCCTTGTATTGTAATGCAATGACTGAATGTGAACTATTAGATGTGACCTTTTGAACTGTACTAGAACTGTTGAACATGGGTATACCTTATGATTGACTGTAATTCGAGAAATTTGTACGACTATGATTTGTACATTATTGAATGAACGGACCCTTGAACTCGAATTATACACGTGAACTGTTTGTGTGTGGGACTGCTAAAATTGAGAACCCATATTGCTTGTAAAGATGAACTTCTGCTTATGAATTTGTGAACGAGTGCCTACGTGGAAACCAATTTTGAACTCACACCTATATGTATGTTCCCATGCTTGTAACACTGTTAAGATTGAGAGGAATGGACCGTGAATAATGGATCTTTGAAATCTACCGTTGATGCGGACTATGTGCGACACTGTAAAACCTCATGTTAACATTTACCTATGCTAGGGAAACCGCTTAGACTTGTATACATATCTGCTTACCTTTGCTGAAGGATATTACTAGACTGAATAGATATATGACTGGTTATCTTAACTATCGTATCTGGAGGGACTATTTTGCATTGTACATTGAACCCGTGAACCTGTAATGGGACTATTAGTAGATTCTGAACATGCACATATATGACTGTACCTTTGCTCGGAATGACTGATTAATTTGTTTGATAAGTTAACCGTTAGGGCTATGACTCTGTAACTGCATGACTGAACAAAGACCCTAACCGATAAACTCTGGACTGGGAATCGTGATTGTGGAAAATTGACATGACTGTTGGAGTTGATTTGCGAGCCTATGCTTTAGTGACTATATGACTGATTTGGAACCCTTGTATGACAACTCACCATTATGTGCCACCAAGAACTTTGTGTGATGTATTACTGTATACCATATGCTTATATGAAGGATTTATTTGGAAATTGCTATATCGACTGTGATGCTTACCTCTCGATATGACTAACTGCGTGTCTGTGCATTGTCTGTAAACTTATTGGGAGGAACACACTGTATGTAACCTGTACTGCTCTGATATGAATTGTAATGGTACCGGACTCTGATGTAAGTTTGATAATTGATGAACTCAGACTGATTGTGAAACTACTATGTACCGAAATGACCGGAGTATGAACTAATGTTGACTGATCTGGAAACGATAAGAATGGAACTTTGATCTGAACTAATCTGATGGAACCGTGGGTTAATGAAACCCTTTTGTGTAACTGATGGAACTTTTGTTTGATGCTTGCGCTTCGAACTTTTATTTGATATGTTTGGACAGAACTTGCATCTGAAATGACCTAGTCGAAC